>MU718674.1:7992-48799 GCA_026770625.1 Nicotiana glauca
AACGGGTCGGGGTCGGATAGTGGATGTGGGCGAGGGTTGGAGGATCTGGACCGTTGATCAAGCGAGATCAACGGTCAAGATGGGACGTGACAGAACGACGTCGTTTAGGCGTCTTAGAGAGGAACTGGTCTGGACCGGGTAAGGGGTGAGGTTTTTGGGCCTGATTTTGGTTAAATATGGGATGGCCCAATCCGATTTTCTCTTTATTTTAATTTCCTTTCTTCATTTCTAATTCCTAATTTATTAAGAAACAAAATTCTATATTACGAAAATAACTTATGAAAGATACTAATTAACTTTTACTAACAAATAACACATAAATATTAAAAAATAAATCACACAGCTAGACCTTTAAATGCTAAAATATAAAGCGTATTATTTTGTGATTTTCATTTTTTTTGTAAAAATAAAACTTAATTTATCCTAATAAATCCTAGATGTAAATGAAACATATTTTTTTGTATTTTCTATTAATTTAACAAATAAACACACAAAGAAGTGCAAATAAATATGAGAAATAGCACAAAAATCAACACAAAACAAATAAAATATTTTATTTTGGTTTTCTAGGAGTAATACACTTATAGGGAAAAAATCACGTGCTCACATGGAGAACCACGAACTCATTGATATCCTCTAGTTCGACATCTGAACCTGAGCCGTAATCCTCAACACGATGTCCCCCGATATTAGACGACGCACCAACCTCGACAGAGCGCACTGAGCCAACTCCTGAGTAAACGCATTCCACTTGGGGAGATCTCCCTGATAAAATGGCGTCAGTGATAAATACAAGCACAGGGGCTGTCTATGATGCCCTGCTTCTATCATCGTCCATAGCCATGCCCTTCCCAAGCTCCAGCCTCCTCCTTTTTCTTGACAACGGCTCATCCCCATTAGAGGATTCGTCCAAAGGGTGTAAGGTTGGTACGGAAGAAACCTCATCTCTCATGACCACGAATCGAGACGGACCTTCTAATTGAATAGGTTGAGGATGACCCTCTCGAAAAGAAACACTCAAAACAAACTACATGTCTGCGGTGGTAGTGGCTTGTCAAAATACAAGGACTGGCACCCTTCTCTTTGAAGCTCCTCAACCTGTCATCATAAAAGGTCGTTTCATTAAATAAGGTCGCACGACCAATGAAGTAGTAAGGAAGACATTTACCATAGGGGACTTTAGGGCCATAACATTTCATGAATTTGAGTCAATCTCGAGTCTCTGTTGCACGAGGTAACAGACGGGCCACCCAATCCCTGATATCTGCAATAGGGCGAGGCGGACGTCCCATAGCTGCAAACGAGAAATGAACAAACTTTATAATAAATATAAAGGAAAGGAGAGTAAAATGAGTGGCGACACTTACGAGCCTCATTCCATCGCTCTGAGAACCTGGCGACATAAAAAATGACATGCTCAATTTTGACAGAGAAATATTTGTGCCAAAACTTGTGACTTGCCCAGTTATCAATCCCGACCACCAGCCCATTCGTACCATGGAGCCTCAAGTGCACCATGGTACCTCTGTGAAAGCCGAGCATGAACAGGTGCCAAAGATGGTGGATGGAAACGTTACACTCTCCCAATTCTGCATACTTGGTCAGCAACAGAAGTACCTTGAGCGTATACAGCAAAAGTTACGCCGGACAAACTTGGTAAAATCTACAGAATTCTTTTGCTAAAGGGAAAAGAGGAAAATTATAACCAATCATGAAAGGGTTCTCATAGAAAGCACAGTACCCAGGTCTATGGACCTCTACGTAGTCTCTCCCCGCCAAAACCATCTCTACATGAGCAGGAATGACGTACTTCACACGAAGAACATCGATATAAATTTGCTCCGTCTCAAAGAATACGGGGGTCGGAGTAGGGTGAATTTTTGAGGAAGTCACTTCGAGACAAGGGATTCCTTGACAGCAGCTCCTCCACCGTAGGAATGTTGTTACCCTCCTCTACCACCGTATCTTCACCGCCAGAAGGAGGCGCCATGGACAATGGGGTGGCCTCAGTAACCTCTTCACGAGAACGATGAGACTTTGGCATAATATCGTTCAAAGGGATATCAACACAGAAAGGAAGAGGAAAAAGCTTCGAATGAAGAACGTAAGAAGAAGTAAGAAGGTGTGAAAGAAAACTCATAAGAATGAAGGAGGATATCAAGAGAGGAATGACCAAAAACTTTTGAAAAAACAAACCCTTCATCTATTTATAAGGTTGGGTGGCGCCAGAATTGAAGCGAAGAGTCACAAAGCAGCGCTAGAACCAAAGCATCAGACCATCAACTCATGCCTCGAAAACGTGCGTGATGATGATACACATAAAAATGACTTCATTTCCTGGTAAAGTATATTAACGATATCTTGCTCAGTATGCTGACCTCTCTCTATTGGCCATTTTGTAACGTCACAATGGCTCAAAATTCTCCATAAGAACGCATGGTGTCCGCTCATCGAGGACGCACCCAGACGCGACCCCGACAAGTGGAGGGACTAACTGTATGGGTCCAAATTTGATCGACCATGACCGACGACGAGTACGATGATTGACGAGGCCTCCTTAAAGTGACACCCTAAAATAGATGACCCTGAAACTGACCAGAGACTGGACGACCGTTGTAGCAGTGTATAGCCATTAGGGGACATCAGGAATATTCCTTCGAATTTCCCTTGCATTTTGTTTTGTGCAGTTTAGAAGAGTTTCTCTACGAGTATAAATAGAGGACAATAACCTTGTAACAAGGGGGGATTTTTCGAAAACATTACTATTGGTGAATAGGAATAAATATTGTGATCTACCTTCTCTTTTTCTATCAATCTTTCTAGAGATTATTATCCTCAGCTAAAATTTACCCCTTCATCTTTGATTGATTTGTTATAAAAGGTTTTAGTATCTTTTGAGTCAAACAGATACAAGGTGGGAAGTTACAGATATTCTGTAAATTAGTGAAAGCGAACACAATAGATCTTGTCCAAACACCATTGTTAGTTAAAAAAGGAAAAATTTCACATAAGAACAACTATGCTTCCCATTTTTAATTTTGTACTCCATATTTCAATTTATAACCAACTAGCCCAAAATAATAGGCTAATACTCAATATTTAACTCTAGTAGGTTTTCAAAATTACTATTTATTTTTTAAAAAAGATTACTCAATCTTTTAAGTTAATTTTTAAATAAGTAACTGTGACTTAAATATTAGTTCAACAAATCAAATCCATTTGGGCAGTGAAAATTAAATTTTTAAAAAGCTTAATATGTTTTAAATTTCGAATATAAATTTGCGAGAAATTTAGAGTGGGTGTTATTTAGACTTGTTAGAAATAGTATAAGGAAGTTGTATATAAAATTTGAAGTCATTTAATGGAGATTTAGACTAGTTTTGAACAAGAATTGCAACAAAAAATTGTGGAAGAAGTTCGTCTACAGACGCTTGCACAAAGGTGAATAAAAGTGTATAAGATGTTTTTATACACTCGTACATACTATTATACAAGATTATACAAAAAACTAACTTTGTCTTCTTCCTTGCGTTTTTTCTGAAATTTAACTCAAATCTTTCTCAAATCTATTCCAAATCACTTCAAACTTAAATTTTTGAATTCCTTTTGATATTTTCAATCAATTGTAACAATACCCAATCCAAACAACTAACAAACTCAAAAAATTCTATTTTCGAAAGCAAAGCTTTGAATGACCTTCAATGGTAGACTTCTACTCTTCATCAGTTTTCTTACATTGCAACTAGGTGACACAGGGGGAGAAGCAGTAATGGCGACGACCCCCTGAAGTATATGTAGAAGATGTGAGAAGAAGAGAGAGTGAAAGCAATGATTGTGAGAACACAAATTTAACTCCATAGTTTTTAGAAGCATATGTCATAAGAACACAGATAATGCTTTCAAAATATGTACAATATGGGCTAGGTCGGATAAAATATAAAAAAGGCCATTTTTTATTATGGTGTGAAGTCAAGTGTATTCTCTTGTAATTCTTTCTTCAAAAAAATATATTAATATGCCTACAATCTATTTTCAAAAAGATGTGTTTTTGTTCAGGGGCGGAGCTATCCTTGTCCGAGGGGTGTCAACGGAAAATAACACTGTGTAGAAAGGTATTTTAAAAAAATTAAATATATACAATGGGTTGACGACCCTTTACACAAGACAAACTCCCAGTATACCGGTCAAAGGGTATCAAAAGTGATGGTAGGTCGCAAATTCCATTCCCTTGTCGTAAGTTCCTTTGTATAGATTTTTGTCCATACATATATTTAGAAAAACATGCTGGGTACGCGTACGAATGATATGAGGATGTATATTATAAAGAGAGAATTACTAATAATAAACGAATGTAAAACCACATTTCTTGGTGTTGCCTCTTCTAAGTTCTAACAACAAAATAAATACATTCAGGATAGGCAAAATAAGACAATATGACTACATCACAAACCCATTTTCTCACACAAGATCAAGTCTCTACAATGAGGTACCTCTGCCTATTATTGTCCTTTTCCCCCCGTCTAGCATGAAGTTTCTCTCCCTTTTAACACAAAGAAAACATTTATGCAACATTTTTCCAATGAGAGATTTAAAATCGTACATAAGTTTTTATGTATTTTTCTTGATCTCTAATACATTTTGTTGTTTGTTCACAAAATAAATTATTGATTTTGGCAGAAGGGTAGATTCAAGATGGTATGAGTGGATCATTGTCCTACTGCTTTGTTCAGTACTGAAAGTAAAAGCAGAAGTTTTACCAAACAAAGTTGCTAAAACCCTTGTTCAAGATGCCTTCTCAAAAGGAGCTGGTGAACCCTTAAATCTTAATCTTTATTAAATTAAACTAAACAACTTTCATAGAGTAATATACTAGTAATTGTTTTTTCCTGGTCATAAAATAATTACAGTTTGTTTGGACGGAAGTCCAGCGGCATACCATTATGACCAAGGGTCTGGAGATGGAGTCAATAATTGGATAGTTTGGCTCGAGGTGAGCCATATATATATATAGTGTATATATATATATATATCCCCACAGCTTCATTTTCGTGAATTTGGCTTAAATGATTGAAAGTAGATGATAAGAGCATCATATGCTAAAAATACTTTTTAATTGTAGAAATGAACTTGACGATAAACAAGTAATTGCGTGTTTGGACAGAAGTGCGTGCATATATACTTATTAATGTCGTTTCTACTTCATCAGGGAGGAGGATGGTGTAAAAGTGTGAAAGATTGTGGACACCGGTTTAACTACAGCACTGGCTCCTCTAACCATATGGACACTACTAAAAGTTTCTACGGGTTGCTAAGCAACTCGAACACATCTAATCCAGGTATCATATGTGAAAACAGCTTCTTTAAGTATTAATTACCGTCAGTCAGGGTAAACAATTTTTACATCATTAGGTCATTGGTCCAGGTAATTATCTTGTTTTCAAGATTATTAATAAATCCCATATTTTAAGGATCACCTATAAATATCCATGACCTGATAGTATATAAAAAAAAGAATTTTCATAAAGCACTATAGTTTAAAGCCTAGTAACTATAGTTTAAATCCTAATTACTATTTGTAGTTACTGTTCAATTAATTGTGACCAGCTTGTACTACTTGTATTCAAAGCACAACAAATACATCATGTGTCAATTGTATTCGTTGTGCAAGGAATACAATATGTATTCGTTCGCGCAATTGTATTCATTCGTGCAACGGATACAACATGTATCAATTGTAACCGAGTCTAAATACAAGGGTGTATACAAACAATATAATCTGTATCGACTGTATTTTTTCGCGCAACGAATATATAATCAAGGGGAAATACAAAAATACAGAAAAATAAAATGTTCTTGTTGAGAGTCGAACTAAAGACCTCCGCTAACTAAGCAGGCGTTCTAGAGTTTGTTGCTCTCTTGTTTTAGTTCAAAGCAATTAATTTCTCATGGATTTGCTATAAAATTCAAATATATCTTTGAATGGTAAATTTGGTGAAAGTATAGCTACTAATTAATGATAAATACCGTGTATAGGTTTCACGTGTAGCGTAATTTTCCCTAAAAAATTCTTTACATTGGCGATGTATATAACTTAAACTCTAATTAGATAGCTATCTTGACGTATTGATTATGTGCTTTGATTTCCAGACTTTTACAATTGGCACAGAATTATGATCAGATATTGTGATGGATCTTCTTACACAGGAGACGTTGAATTAGTCGATAAAGTATGTCTTTCAATTGGATCTCAGTAACTACATTAATTTCTGTTATTAGTGCAAATAAAATATAGGGGGCAATTATATTAACAAGTCAAAATTTCAGGCTACCAATCAACATTATAGAGGAGCAAGGATTTTTCAAGCGATTATGGAGGAACTAGTAGCAAAAGGAATGAAAAATGCTAAAAATGTATGGCCAGTTAGTGGAATTTATCATTTTAATAAACAAAATTACAATAAAGAAAGAATTTCTGGTAGAAAATAACGTAAATAAATAAATATATAAACATGCTATATCATATATTAAAATACGTACTCTGATAGTATTATAATTCTATACATTGACTATTGTTATGGCAGGCTATTCTATCTGGGTGTTCAGCTGGTGGATTGGGAACTATGTTTCATTGTGATCGTTTTCGATCTCTATTACCAAGCACAGCTAGAGTAAAATGTCTCTCAGATGGTGCCTACTTTTTGCTCGAGTAAGATTCACATAACTCTAATTAACCCTAAAGCAATATGTAAGACCGCTTTAATTTGTTGATAGCAACATATAACAATAGTCACATTTTCTTTCTTTCAGTAATGATTTCAAGAGAGCCAAGATATTGGAATCAACCTACGATGGAGTGGTTAACTTACATGTACTCTCTCTCTCACACATGCATACACAAGATTACGTGGTTAACTTAAATTTTTTGCATTATTATATGTTTATATTAGGTAATTAATTTTCGATAATTTCTAATGAAATTGTAGTAATTTACCGAAACTTCATATCGTCTTACAAAACACTAAAGCTAACAAGTTTATAAAGTGTAATACAACGTTAGCCAAGATCTGGTTGAAGAAGAGAATGGGGCCGGCCGGTTCTGAATACAGATTGCTGTTATTTGGCCATCTTTAAAATTCGTGCTAATGGTTAAATCCACTCTTTTAATTTGGTTACAGAATTCAGCCAAAATGTTGCCTCCATCATGTACTTCAAGAATAAATCCAACATCTGTAAGCAATTTTATTTGCAGTTTCAGTTCATGTATAATGGACCTAGTTTATCTAGTGTCATGTAAAAATTTCTCCATATATATATTTGCAGTGTTTCTTCCCACAAAATATACAACAAGATATCAAGACCCCACTTTTCATACTCAATTCTGCCTATGATTCATGGCAGGTCAGTTTGGTATCACAGATATTGTCCCTTACTTATGGACATAAGTCGCTTTCTGTTACAATTATCTCAACTATTAACTTCATATCACTTATCCAACAAGCTTTTAAACATTATTATCGATCTTTAACGCTCAAAGATTTTGATCAGAACACTATTTGATTTGCTAAAACTAATGATGGGTTTAAGCTTGGTTTAGCTTAAAGTAAAGAGAGTGAATAGGAAATGGAGGGAAATATCAAATATTTGAATTTTCCTCTTTAACAAAGGACATTGTCCCATATTGGAGGAGGAATAGAGTTTTGATGGGTATATATACAATTGCTTTTCTTCTAGCTCTTAAAGAGTTAAGATGAAGCAAGTCTTGCGCCGTCGTCGCTGTTCGGATTTGGTCAAATAATTTGATTGATTGATTAATTTATTAGACCAAATTTATTTGTTAATATTAAGATTAACGTAATATTATTTTAATCCAAATTAGCCCTTTTTGTAACAATAAATTAATTTTCCTCCGCGTTTGACTTTCATGTTTATTTTGCATAAATATCCATTTACGTAATGGCCGGTTTTACGCGAACAGTCATAACAGTCATTATGAAGAGTTGCACCTTTTCGTTTAAACCCGACCTGTTGGCTATAAATAGCATACCATACCCTCATATTTTCCTTACGAAATTCTAAAATCTCCTTCTTTCTTCTGCATTGTTTTAACTACAAAGAAAGCAACAATAAGTGTGACTTGCTACCGAATATTGTGTTTGCTAAAACATTGGGGTTTGAAGTACCGCTATACCAGTGTGTAATCCGTTCTCTCCTGTGAGAAAATAATCCATAATCTCGGGTACTAGGAGGTGATTAAGTTCCTTAAGGAAACACTGTGAATTCGATGAGCTCGGACCAAATTCCGTTTCTTCTACATTTATGTTTTTTGGTTGTTTTTCATCTCTAGAATTATTTTAGTAATTCAGATTAATAACAACTACATATCATTCTTTAACAAATGTTTCTTCAAAAAGGACTTCCACTCACTAGTCAAACATTCGAAAAAGATAATTATATTTTTCAAGAAATGTTTTGCAACTGAAAACGATTTATTTTTCCGAAAATATTTTTCAAAAAAAATATACCATTACCAAGTATATTTGATTGCTTTTCCAATTTAACAATAATATTTTTGCTACTTGTGAGTTTATCAGTGTAATTTCTTCCATTATAATTTAATCTTTATTATCAATAGAAGATGCATCAAACTCTTGTGATATACGTATTGGCAGATAGTAGACACCGTTATACCATTCGCAGACCGACAAGTGTTTGCAGAAAATTGTAAGAAAAACTTGAGTAAATGCTCTCCCCATCAGCAAAAGATGTTACAAGGTGCCACAGTCTCTTACTTAATAATTTAATTGCTTCATGTTATAATGAATGTAGATTACAATGATAAATAATTAATTCAAAAAGCAATATATATTCCTTATTCTTTTTCAGGTTTCGGGGCAGAATTTCTAAGTGCATTACCAATATCATATAGCCCTTCACAGAGAGGAATGTATATCAACTCTTGCCTCATGCATTGTCAAACTGACCATGATTGGAGCTGGAATAGTAATAGTGACTTGTTGAATAATAAGGTAAGGTAATCATACTTTTTCGAATTCCTTCTACTGTTAAAAACGCAAAAGAAAGGAAAGAAGGTGGGTACAACACAAAAAGTATTTGGATAATGTAGTCAAACTTTTATATTTTCAAACCACAAATGTGAATGTTACATTTCCTTTTTTTTTTACAGACAATTGCAAAGGTATTTGGTGACTGGTTCTTTGAACGTGATCCCTCACGAGAGATGGTCAAACAACAAGATCTGCCACAAATCTGTAGTCCACCTTCTTAACCGGCTCAACCCCAAGTTCATTAAAGATTTCTTTAAGTCTCAAATATTAAAATACCAAAATTTTATTATATTGTTAAATATGTAATTTTTTGTATTTTTTTCATTTAATTATACATAATGTTGTTTAATTGGACATAGATCGAGTTTATGGAAGAAAGACTTTTGCTCACGACGAAATGACTATTAGTATGACATAACAATTCTATGACTAAGAGCATATCGTCAAAGGTAAAATGACATTTTAAAGTTAAATAATTTTTAAATATAATAATATATCATTCTTTTTGAATAACCAAAATAAAAGATTTTTATATAAACTAAAACAAATTGAGCAATTATTATTAATATATATATATCGGAGTTTTAGTTGAGGTAATTCAGATATTTGAGTTAGTGTGAACTGACAAATACGCCAAACGAGACAATTGGACCAGGGAAAAGTTACATCTAGATAAAGCAAAAGCCTTGCAACTCACTAGAATGAATCTGCATCAGATAATGGTATATTTTTTTTTCAATATTAACACGTACATATTGGACTAGGGGCCAAATTCCTTTTTTTTGGTCTTCCCACTTCTTCATCTTCATCGATGCCATTTTCTACTTTATAAATTTTTGATCTCGACTTTCTATACGAATTAACCCTAGCCAATTTTGTGTTCTTCTTGCATACGTCACAGCTCCATATTATAAATCTTCAAAATTTAAAACCGTTAATTATCTATATTCACACACTTTTTATATAGTCTTTAGAATTTAAAGTAGTGACACATAAATTTACGCCTTAAAATGACGATAGTAATTGTTTATTGCTAAATCTAAATATACCAAAGTAGTTACTTGGAATGGGTGCACTTTTTCTTTCTATTCATCATTACTTTACTTTAAAGTTATTACCAACGCACAACAATTTCACTTTGAATTATATTGTTCCCTCCTTCCCGAAAATGTAAGACTTGACTAAACTTAACAACACTGAGGTTTAGTCTATTTTATTGCCGAAGATTGAACATGAAGTGACTTTGATATTATATGTAGCAGCTGAAGAGCAACGGATAGTAAAATATTCCCCTTTGCATTGGTGATGGAGGCGGAGCCACAACCAAAGAAGGTTTCAATTGAATCCCATTCGTCAAATTTGTTTGATTCCCCGCCTTATAATTCTTTTCCATTTCTCCTTCTTGTTTCCCATGTAAAAGAGATTTTTAATCATCTTCGTTGAGAAAATATTAGAGCACCAGATAGTTCAAAAATTACTTTAGATCCAAGCTTAAATTTTGGATTCCTTTAAGAAAATTTCTAACTGCCCGATAAATAGCAGGTTCATATATCTCTAATTTGAACTTCAGATATATAATACTAGGTTTGAACGGGTAATCGAATTTGATTCCATTCAAAGGTTAATATTAAAGTAACTAGAAATTCAAAAAAGATAGGTTAAATTAAAAACTTCATCTTAAATTTCATTTGTATTCCCAGGACTATATATTAATTGCTATTGGAGTGATCATATCACTTAAACACCAATCGTGATCGTTTGTTTTGTGTGCTACCAAATTTGGGACCAAAAAAATTATAGCTTACTATATATAAGAAGGAAAAAACTATAATTTACATGGAGGGAAGTTCTTCTGAAGGAAATAAAGCCATGAAAGAGAATGAAGGTGGCTACAAAGGGAAGGGCGAAGTGAAATACCGCGGCGTTCGTAGGCTGTTGGGGGAATTCGCGACGGAAATGCGTGATCCGAGGAGGCCAGGTGTCCATTGTTATGGCTTGGAACATTTGAAACGGCGGAAGACGCCGCAAGAGCCTATGACTGTCTTGAAATTTCCTGATGTGTCACGACCCAAAATCCACTAAGGGTCGTGGTGGGCGCCGGACACTGCTGTCAGGCAAGTCAATCAGATTAATTAACCAAAATCTCATTTTTAATACTTTTGAAATCTAGAATTTTCCTCCAAATTTAGCAATCTTAAAGAATATAGTCTCAAATCAAATCTAAATGATAAGCAGTTAATACAATACTTCAAACTATCCCAGAAACCGGAGTCACAAGTGTATGAGCATCTACTGACAAGAAAATAAAATACAATATCCGTCCGGAATACAATGGACAGGAAGTAAATACAGTACACTGGAAGGGACTGCTCTAGCTGCGGCCGTCTCGAATGGTGCAACTCACCTAGTCCCAGAGTCTTCCGTGCTGCTACGCCCAGTAGGCCACTGGAGTTACATATACCTGTGCAACAAAAATTGCACAGAAGTGTAGTATGAGTATGTAAACAATGCGTACTCAATGAGTATCCCGCCTAATCTCGAAGAAGTAGAGACGAGATGGTCGACTTCAATACTTGCTAGAGGTCCAATAATAATGCACTAAAAGTACGAGGAAATCATGGATTTGTATAGCAGTTCTAACTCACAAAGCGAGAAAACAGGTAAACACCTTCAACAAATAATAAAGGATTTTCAAGATTTACTTTACATTACTTTATCAATTTATATCAGGCCATGAAAGGTAATATCCACATTTAAAATTCTCAGGAAAACAATATATATCATGCACAAATCATGCCGAGGTCGACGGCCCGCTCCAACAGAAATATAAACTGTGCAATGCCGAGAGTCGAACGGCCCGAACCATAGATGCATCTATTTAATCTGCCGAGGCGTTCGGCCCGTTCCATAAATAAACACATACCCTGCTCGCGAATCATGCATGCGACGCAGGTACACATAAGGATACATCCTCACTCAGTCAATTAAGAACTTATCGGGAATATTTATCTAAATAAAACCAATTCTCCTTTAACAAATTTTAAGAAATGAAGTTTAATCCTTTTAGAAATTCACTTATTGATTCAATGCGATTTAAGCAATTAAAGCTATCAATGAGTTCATAAATAATTAAAGTATAACATGCTTTTGGGTCATAACTACTCGGATAATAACATAATAGGAGCTACGCACGGACTTTCGTCACCTCGTGCGTACGTAGCCCCCGCAAATTGGAGCACATAATCAATTATTTTTACCTACGGGGACAATTCCCTCTTACAAGGTTAGAAATGAGATTCAAATATAAAGATTACCCATGACCTTAGGAACTCAAATATAATTCTCTAAATTCCATACCCAAAATCGTGGCTAAATTCCAATAATATAATTTCTAGGTCTTTCTACCAAAACTCCAAATTTTTACCCATTTACATACCAAAATCTATACATAATTGATGTGTTTAACTTAAAATAGGTGGGGATAACTTACCTTATCATTAATGATGAAGATCCTCTTTTGAAACCCCTCCAAGAATCGCCCAAGCCAAGAAAATATGAGAGAAATGGCCAAAAATCCGATTTTAACACAACCATTCTACCCCAGCTATTTTCGCACCTGCGGCCCGTTGACCGCTTCTGCGGTTCCGCAGGTGCGGCTTCTCTACCGCATATGCGGTCCTTCCCAGGCCCCCTCATTTCCTCTCCTGCGAGCCCTCTATCGCAGATGCGGTTCCGCATCTGTGGTTCCTCGACCGCATCTGCGGCCCCCCTTCATTTTGGTCAAAACCGCATCTGCGGCTCCCCTTGGATGCATCTGCGGCCCATTTTCGCAGGTGCGGTTATGACAACAACCAGCAACCTTCATCCTTCCAAAAATCCTATTTTAAATCCGTTAATCATCCGAAATCCACCCAGGCCCACGAAACCTCAACAAAACCTACCAACAAATCCCAAAACATATTATGGACTTGCTCGAGGCCTCAAATCATATCAAACAACGCTAAAACCATGAATTACACCCCGATTCAAGCTTTATGATCTTCGAAATTTCAAACTTCTACTTCCGATTTATAAACCTATCAAATCACGTCTGATTGACCTCAAATTTTGCGCACAAGTCATATTTGACATTACGGACCTACTCCAACTTCTGGAATCAGATTCTGACCCCGATATCAAAAAGACCACCTCCGGTCAAACTTCTCAAAAACCTTCAAATTTCTATCTTTAGCCAAATGTCTCCAAAATGACCTACGGACCTCCGAATTCACTTCCGATCGTGCCCCCAACTCCAGAATCACCATACGGAGCTATTCACAGTCTCGGAATCCTCGACGGACATCGATAACACTGAAATACACTTCAAGCCAAACTTATGAAATTTCTTCTAAAATGCTAACTTCCACAATATGCGCCAAAACGCTCCCGGGTTATCCGAACCCCAAACCGGGCATACGCCCAAGTCTAAAATCATCATACGAACCTGCTGGTATCTTCAGATCCTGATTCCGAGATCGTTTACTTAAAATTGCAATCCTAGTTCATTCTTTCAACTTTAAGCTTCCGAAATGAGAATCCACTTTCCAAATCGATCCTGAACTTCCCGAAATTCAATTCCAATCAAGCGTACATGTCATAATACTTGAAACGAAGCTGTTCATGGCCTTCGGCTGCTGAACGGAGGGCTAGGACTCAAAATGACCGGTCGGGTCGTTACATTCTCTCCCACTTAAACATACGTTCGTCCTCGAACGTGCTGAGAATTACACTGAAGTAGTCTGAAATCGCTGTTTAACTTCTCATGCACCTTCCCATGCCACCACAACTCAGTTGAGCACATCAACTCGATCAATTATGAAGATATTCCCTTTTACTCAAGCAGATATGCCTTAAAGCCCAATTCCAACATCCGGAACTCAATTCTAGGCCTGTTTCCAACATGCGCTCATCATATCAATAACTACACGCTGTACCCAGACGTGACCGCATAACTTTGCTGAATTCACAACTTGCACCACTTTACTCATAGGACCACCATAACTTTCTCTGATCAATTAATCGAAATTCCACGAATCTAAGGCTCCCATTGCACCTCATGACCCACATAGGTCTTGCTCTAATTCTTACAATAACACCACGCCAGAAGAGATGTGTAGAAATTCATAACCAACTGCTGAGTCAACAAATCATTGGGTCTATGCCCCTAACAAAAACCATCACCTCATTCAGGGCCAAATAATGGTCGTTGCACCCGTAATATACTTCATATACTCAGATTGCACTGATCCTAAATCCAAAAAACTCTTTTCACCCAGTATGAACTGCTCAGGCAACAAGCCATCCCGACATGACCAAAAGTTATATGATGCCATAATGTGCCAATAGGCTACCAATTAGAATGCGATACAAAAAGGAAAATGAACTCTGAAAGGAATTTTAGTTACCCTGCTCGTGAATCATACATGCGACACGGGCGCGCAACTAATATGAGCTTCCTTCAGAAAAATAGTAAACAGAACCCAATAAATAGATATGGGGAATTGTACTGAATATCACGCTGTTGCGGCGCGCAATTCGATCCAAACAACATAACCATGGTGGCGTGCCACCCAACCCAAATAACATACCCATGGCGGCGTGCCAATCAATCCACACGCAGAACTCACATAAGGAGATATACATTGAGATAAATTGCTCATTACCAAAAGATATCGAACTTGGTCACAAGCACGCTAAGTGCATAATACCATCCCTGATGGGACATATATCGCTATAAGCTACAAAACTCAAGCACAACTGAGGTGCGATATACGATATGAATCTCAAGAGCCATTTTGCTAATAATACGTCATTTCCATACGGATCCTCAACACATAAACAATTTCTTCAGCCGTCTCACAACTCCCACGGTGCAACATATCCCTACACGAAATATTTGTCAACAAAATAACAACCTGACTACTCCATAAGGAGCGCATCACTGAAATGAACATGACTGGCCTGACATGGAGCCCATATTCACATTCAAATCCATCACCGACCTCAAGTCGATCCTGATCATATCAAACTAAGCCAATAGACTTTTAAAGGTCCATACTAATCTCCCTCTTCTCATAACACACAAGAACAACCATCATAACCGGAGTACTCACCCACAGTCCACAACCCAGTAACTGTGTGCCCTCCAGGCATATATTCTCAATTTAACGACATTATCACAACCTTCATACTTGGTTTAAATCTTTAATCATCAAAACTCCTTTCTTGCTCATCCGAGCTCGCGACATCCTTGACAACATTGAGCTGCAACTTTGGTCTTCACTTCAAATTCCATACTACTCACTGCACCCAACATGACAATATAAGATAGAAATGCTTTTCATCATAACTCCGAAACCACTAATAGGTTAACACTTCATTATATGAAAACTTCTCACTTAACTCACTTCAGGAGATCCATAGTATCACATAGGTGAATTCTCATAACCGTAGAATATGCAAATCTCTAAGTAGTGGTCTAAGCCACCATAGCCCTTCCGGAATCTGCTTCCACATAACAAGCCATACCAGTAGAATGCTTCTGAATAACATCAATTACGGCAACTGACAAGCCACATACACACCGCCACAGATCACTTGCATAACTTAATCACGCTGAAAGAGCTGATCTCTACCACCAACATGCCAACCAAATTATGGCTAACCAATCTATCTCCTTTCGATTCACCCTGATTGCTTTAGAAATAATACTAATTCCATCCAACACATAACATACTCCATCTGCACTCATCTCGAGTGACCTTGAATCACGAGACCATGCTGTCTCAAATCCCACAGACAGTTTCATAACTCGCAAATACTATACCGCAAGTTAAAATATCATAGAACATTCTGGGCACCTTCTCATAAGCTGCTACAAAGATTCATCCTTAACGATACTTATAGGTTCGAAATCATTAAGCACCACACTTTATCTTTTGAATTTCACTAGGATCGCTGCTGAGAGCCACCCGCTCTGACTCGACCTCGAATATAATCAATTCCATGAGTCTTCCATCACCTGAATACCCTCTTGGTGAAGAACCCGCCGAATCACTTCCCTGGTAATCCGCATCTATACAAGGCAAAATCCTGAATCTTTCCCCAAGTCTGAACATGGGCCAATAAGGCCAATGGTAGCACACCCTTACTAATTACTTTGCTCAAATTACCACTTATATTCTTTTTTGTAGCTAAAATAGCCCATCGATATGCTAATAGCCAAAAATCTCGCAAGTAGTTAACCATGCAACCCAATCATAAGCGGTGGGACTCTCCCACTTAGCATGAAACCATTGTTTCAGAACTCACCGGAATTCCTCATCTCTTATTGACATAGCCTTACGCAATCAATCGCCAAAATTCTCGATATCCTACTGTAGAAACCCAATTTGTATACCCTGAATCACTAGCAACATTCGCACGACCGACCCCTTCGCTGTATAACCACTAGAATTATTCGCAGAATCCTCGCCAACCACGCGACCGCTAACCTGCTCATCGGAATAACCCACCTATAGAATTCACTCCTATCATCTTCCAATGCTGCTGCACGGGGTACAATCACTACGACATTAATGACCCATCCTGAGTCCGAGCTCACTCTCTAGCTGCACAAGTCCATTCACCCCTCGTGGACATTAATTAAATGTGCGGCAACATCCTCCCAATTCAAAGTTATGCTGCATCCTTATTCATTTCAAGCAGCTCCTTTCCGTTACATCAAATCTCCTGCTGCATAATAACCCATATGCAACTCCGCCGCTCTCCCACTTTGGGAAAACTCACTTCTTTAATCAACTGCTCGACCTGCGCTTCTTATGCCTGGCCTTTTAGAAGTTTAAACCTCCACCTGACACTTCCCACATGTCTTTCTCATCTTTTGCTGCTCAGCTGTTGCTTTAATAAAATTTATCTTCATAGCACTTGAATCCACAAATCACTACTGACTTAAACCTTTCTGAAGGTCATCTTTCTCGAACCGTCAACATTATAAATACTAATTCAATCCTAAACCACCGCACCTTGCGATACCAGATAGTTGTATCTCCAACACTATTTCACAATATCTTGCCCCAAAGGAGAATTGTAGAAGATCATAACACCAAAAAACTTAGTACGTTCAATTAGGACAAAGACACCCCATCACAGAAGAAAGCTCCACCACGCTTGCAAATACCAAGTCTCATTACTTCCACCAGCCCACATTTGACCATCCTTAGTCCGATTGCCTTTCCCCTGCCTGAAATAAAATACTGAATCTCTTGATTATTCACTGAGTAAACCTCCCTTCAAGTCATTCGCTGCCACGACACATAGGCAAACATCCTACCATCATATCACTACTGCGGAACAATTATTCATAAGCATCACGACAACTTGTGCCTAACCTCAGAGCTCTCAGAAGCACCGCTATTGGGCTGAAACAATAAAATATTCTTCCATAAAGCGACGATAATAACTCAGATGACTATACCGGGAGAAACATCCCGCACCATATTCATAATATCATTACAATTCTTCAATTCTCGATGAATAGCAAGCGCTTTGCATCGCGTAAGATTGAGTAGGAAGGAAACAAGGCATAAGCCTCACAGGAATCAAATCGCACGATGAGGAATCACGAAGGGAAGTACTCCTAACACCCCTGCAGCCTCCCAAGGATAAGTACAGACGTCTCCATACCAATCCACGAGACTCTACTAGACTTGCTCATGACTCGTGACCCTAGGAACCTAGTGCTCTGATACCATGTTGTGATGACCCAAAATCCACTAAGGGTCATGGTGGCGCCGGACACTGCTATCAGGAAAGCCAACCAGATTACTTAATCAAAATCTCATTTTTAATACTTTTGAAATCTAGGATTTTCCTCCAAATTTAGCAATTTTAAAGAATATAGTCTCAAATCAAATCTAAATGATAAGCAGTTAATACAATACTTCAAACCATCCCAGAACCCGGTGTCACAAGTGCATGAGCATCTACTGATAAGAAAATAAAATACAACATCCGTCCAAAATACAGTGGACGGGAAGTAAATACAGTACACTGGAAGGGACTGCTCTAGCTGAGGCCGTCTCGAATGATGCAACTCACCTAGTCCCAGAGTCAACCGTGCTGCTACGCCCAGTAGGCCACTGGAGTTACATATACCTGTGCAATAAAAATTGCACAGAAGTGTAATATGAGTATGTAAACAATGTGTACTCAATGAGTATCCTACCTAATCTCGAAGAAGTAGAGACGAGATGGTCGACTTCAATACTTGCTAGAGGTCCAATAATAATGTACTAAAAGTGTGAGGAAATCNAGATTTTCAAGGTTTACTTTCATTACTTTATCAATTTATATCAGGCCATGAAAGGCAATATCCACATTTAAAATTCTCAGGAAAACAATATATATCATGCACAAATCATGCCGAGGTCGACGGCCCGCTCCAATAGAAATATAAACTGTGCAATGCCGAGGGTCGAACGGCCCAAACCATAGATGCATCTATTTAATCTGCCGAGGCGTTCGGCCCGTTCCATAAATAAACACATACCCTACTCGCGAATCATGCATGCAACGCAGGTACACATAAGGATACATTCTCACTCAGTCAATTAAGAACTTATCAGGGAATATTTATCCAAATAAAACCAATTTTCCTTTAACAAATTTTAAGAAATTAAGTTTAATCCTTTTAGAAATTCACTTACTGATTCAAAATGATTTAAGCAATTTAAGCTATCAATGTGTTCATAAATAATCCAAATATAATATGCTTTTGGATCCTAACTACCCGGATAATAGCATAATAGTAGCTACCCACGGACTCTAGTCACCTCGTGCATACGTAGCCACCACAAATAGGAGCACATAATCAATTATTTCACCTATGGGGACAATTCCCTCTTACAAGGTTAGAAGGGAGACTCACCTCGCTCCGAAGATCAATAACCGGCATTCCACGCCCTTCCGAAGACTCTACTTGAAGAACCACTCTCTAAAACTAGCCCACGGTTACGCAAATCCATTAATATATGCTCAATTATTCATTACAATCTAATTTATAGCAATTCCTAACTCCGATCGAAAAGTTGACCAAAACGCCCTCGGGCCCACGTGCTTGGAATCCAAAATTTTTCGAACATAAAGATTACCCATGACCTTAGGAACTCAAATATATAATTTTCTCTAAATTCCATACCCAAAATCGTGGCTAAATTCCAAGAATATAGTTTCTAGGTCTTTCTACCAAAACTAAATTTTTTTTACCCATTTACATACCAAAATCTATATATAATTGATGTGTTTAACTCAAAATAGGTGGGGATAACTTACCTTATCATTAATGATGAAGATCCTCTCTTGAAACCCCTCCAAAAATCGCCTAAGCCAAGAAAATATGAGAGAAATGGCCAAAAATCTAATTTTAAAACAACCATTCTGCCCCAGCTATTTTCGCACCTGCGGCCCGTTGACCGCTTCTGCGGTTCCGCAGGTGCGGCTTCTCTACCGCATATGCGGTCCTTCCCAGGCCCCCTCATTTCCGCTTCTGCGAGCCCTCTATCGCAGATGCGGTTCCGCATCTGCGGCTCCTCGACCGCATCTGCGACCCTCTTCAATTTGGTCCAAACCGTATCTGCGGCTCCGCATTTGCGGCCCATTTTCGCAGGTGCGGTTATGACAACAATCAGCAACCTTCATCCTTCCAAAAATCCCATTTTTGATCTGTTAACCACTCGGAATCCACCTGAGGCCCCCGGGACCTCAACCAAACCTACCAACCAGTCCAAAAATACATTGCGGACTTGCTCGAGGCCTCAAATCATATCAAACAACGCTAAAACCATGAATTACACCCTGATTCAAGCTTTATGAACTTCGAAATTTCAAACTTCTACTTTCGATATTTAAACCTATCAAATCATGTCCGATTGACCTCAAATTTTGCGCACAAGTCATATTTGACATTACGGACCTACTCTAACTTGCGGAATCAGATTCTGACTCTGATATCAAAAAGTCCACCTCCGGTCAAACTTCTCAAAAACCTTCAAATTTCTATCTTTAGCCAAATGGCTCCAAAATGACCTACGGACCTCCGAATTCACTTTCGATCGCGCCCCTAACTCTAGAATCACCATACAGAGCTATTCACAGTCTTAGAATCCCAAACGGACATCGATAACACTGAAATACACTTCAAGCCAAACTTATGAAATTTTTTCTAAAATGCTAACTTCCACAATAGGTGCCAAACCGCTCCCGGGTTATTCGAACCCCGTACCGGGCATACGCCTAAGTCCGAAATCATTATACGAACCTGCTGGAACCTTCAGATCCTGATTCTGAGGTCGTGTACTCAAAATTCCAATCCTAGTTCATTATTTCAACTTTAAGCTTCTGAAATAAGAATCCTCTTTCCAAATTGACCCTGAATTTCCCGAAATTCAATTCCGACCACGCGTACATGTCATAATACCTGAAATGAAGCTGTTCATGGCCTCCGACTGCTGAACGGAACGCTAGGACTCAAAACGATCGGTCGGTTCGTTACATGATGATTATTACTCTGAGCTCTCAGTACAAGAGGGAAGCTCATCAAGATCAGAATTGTTAAACAATTGAACAACAACCCTTCAGCCGGTTGAAGGCCTAATTTGTAACTCAATTTATATTTCACACTTTAGCCTAGTTACATTACTTAGATAGTCTTTGTATCATTACATAGATAGCCATCTCAAGTGTGAAAATATAAACAAAGAAGTACTGAATAAGAAAGTTCAGACAGTCATTTCATTTTATTTTCTTCTGATATTTCTCTCTCTAACTTCCAATCCCTTATCTTCTCTCATATGATGGTAGGGTTTTTTCTTCCATTAAAATCCCACCATAACTAGTTTGATTTATATCATAACATGGTATCGGAGCGGGAATTAAGCTTCAGACCTATTGTATGTGGTGAAATCAGGGGGATTAATTTCTTGCTATCAAGTCATTTCGGAAGGATACCTCGAGACCCTGAGGATGCGGAGTTATGACCGAGTCCCTTTCCTTGGAGCTTGTCGAGGCCCGAATTAAAGAAGACAAAGATCGAGGCTAGAGCAAAATGGGGAACTCCCAAGGCACATGGCTAAGTCTGACACAGCCGGCCCACCCAGAGCCTGTGTCGAGATGTCACGTCTAGCTGTCCTATCACCATGATTTCATAATTAATGCATGTTGTACCATAAACGAATTCACCTCCTATATAAAGGAAATCCTCACCACTTTGTAAAGGACGACGGTCGATACTACGATTCTACACAAAAGCAATAATCTCTCTCTCTCTCTCTCTTGTTTCTCTCTAACCTACTCACTCGAGACTACTTGTTATATTTATTGCTTTTATACTAGTTCTTCATTTATTGCTTGGTATTGGCTACAAAGAGCTTTCTTTAATCAAATCTTAACTGTTATCCCCTCCTCGGCTATCCCTGATAGCTCGAGCCGAATATCGACATCGAGGCCTTTCGTCGTCTAGTCCGAACCCGGGTAATGAGCCCTACGATTTGATCACTGCCCCACTTAAGCTCGTATTTCATCGCTAAACTTCATACTCCTAGCATCAACTGCTCTAACAGCTAGCATAAAAATAGATCATGTATTTTTAGAGTCCCATTTAAAAATTTAATTGTCATTACAATTTTCATGGTAAATAGTTTGGCGCCCACAGTAAAGATAAAAATAAAGTGATTATTTTCTTGCTAGTTCCATTACACAAAATGCAAGTTATCTTTCACACCTTTTCTTGTCCAAGATCCTTTGATTTCAGGTCAAAATATTTGGCTCGGTAAACAGAGTTGAGAACGACAACCTCGAAAACCACGGGGAAAATGGCATGGCTATTCTGTTCTGGCTGTTGGCACGCCACCAAAAATCTCGATAACGTGCCTAAACCGATTTTAGCAGACGTGGATTCATAGGACGCAGAATAGGACAACGAAGCCTCACACATTGACATGAGCATACGACGTGACAACCAACAGGAATCCCAAAAGTCCCCAGTCCGGGAAGAACAGGAAGTCAGTCTTCATGTTATTTTTGAAATATTGTAGGCACAATGGTTGGCCATCGCTCAGTTACAAAGCCATCCAAAGAGTCCCAGCACAGTAGCACCGGAAACCACTCCCCCAGCCGAATAGGCACCCGGGAGATCGACCAATAACGGATTGGTAGCCGATCCCTCCATTGTGAAAATGTTGGAGAACCTCACCAAAAGGATAGAGTCAGGCAAGAAATTGGTAGCTGCCAATGATAAGAAGTTCGAGACTTACAACTGCAGGGTCGGCCAAATCCCAAGCGCGCCCCCGGTCCTAAAGGGTGTAGATTCGTGAAAGTTCGCACTATAGCGGTTCCCGGAGGAAGCGGCTCCTAAACTCATTCCAAAGAAGTTTAGAATGCCAGAACTCCCTAAATATAACGGGACCTCGGATCCCAACGAACATGTCATTACCTATACATGCGCGGTAAAAGGCAATGATCCAAAAGACGATGAAATCGAGTCCGCCTTATTGAAGAGGTTCGGAGAAACGCTCTCGAAGGGGGCCATGATGTGGTACCGCAACCTAGCTCCCAAATCCATAGATTTGTTCGCCATGCTCAAAGACTCCTCCATAAAGGCACACGTCGGTTCCATCAAAGCAATGGAGAGAAGGCCCGGCGCATCCAAGACTGAGCAAAGGGAGAATGAAATGCTGCAAAAATTTGCATCTCATTCCCAGATGGAACAAACAGGATTACCCCCGATCTCAGACAACTCGGCAGTACAGGCCTTCACTCAAAGAGTAAATGAACCAAGCTCGACGATTTCAAGGCAGTTAAAATAAAACTTGATCAGGTATCCATCCAAGACCTAGTCGGATGCCCATACCCGACATCGGTCATAAATCAGGGCCATGGATGACCAGCCAGGAGTCCCATTGAGCTCAGTATACCAAACAGGATCCTGGTGAAGAAATTGATGCCAAATAGCGAAAGATACCGCCCGTTCGCCACACTATGGCAATGCCCCGAGACGTAATCTACCTCACAACGACCAGAGAATGGTTCGAGGATAATATCCTCGAGGAATAATTAACAGAGCGAGATTTGGTAGGGACACAAGCCCAAAAAGGGTGCCTCAACCGTCAAGATACAATCTCGACATCACTATATCAGACATCGTGTTCACCATCAACAAAACCAGAGACACCAGATGGCCCGAACCTATTCAGCCGAGTTCCCCTCAAAGGAACCGCATCTTGGTATGTGAAAGACATAACACGCACGTCCATGGGGCAAAAAATGGCCACCATCTCCGGAGGAAAATAGCCAAGCTACTCAATAAAAGTCATCACCGAGAACTATCGAACGAGCGGGCTCGAGATCGGTTCTGAGCAAGGAAGGCGGCCAAGAAAAATGAAGCAAATGAGCCGCGACGTATTGCCACGATAGTGAAGGAGCGACGACACTTCCGAGAACTCATAAAAAAGAGAGTAAAAATACTCGTCACCAAGAGAAAAATGGATCCAGGGATATATTCCCGAGGATGCCCTCGTATTCAGCAAAAAGGACATCAAGACCTTGTCTCGTCCTGACACTAATGCACTAGTAACCTTCTTCCTTATTCGATCCATTTCAAATAAAACATGTTCTCATGAATTCAGGTTGCTCGATCAACGCTAGCAAGCATAGGATGATAGGGAGGCTCGGACCGCATATTCAAATCATGCCCGCCTCTCAAATCTTTGTCAGATTCCAAACGGCGATCGCAACAACAAGGAGAAAGACCATTCTCTTAGTTTGGCATGGCTGGCCAGGATCGGAACCTCAACTTTCGAGTCATCAAAGGGTACGCAAGGCACAAACACCTTATTTATATGTCCCCCCTTTGCCAAAAAGATGAAATCCCATGCAAGGGACAGAACTAGAGCCGTCGGCAGAAAGCGACATACGACAAGGGGAAAGTTCGCATCACATAACGTATCGCCAACACCAATATCTCCACTCTCGAAAGAGTCAGAAGGGTAAGAGAACCATGCCTTTGGCCAAGCCCGATTAAACACAAGCGGAGGTCTGTACTAGTGCCCCCACTCCAAAATAGTAGGGACGTATCGGACCTCGAAATGTCGCCTACGCGTCCTACGGTAAGGTAAAAACTGCCTCCCACCTTCGTTAATTTATACTAACCTATATGCAGACACCCGACCGGGGCATTCAAAAATGTTAACTCTACATGAAGATCTCGAGGCCTTAACGGCGCCTGTCGCTCTCTTTCCTCTCGGCCAGACTTCCCCCCCAGAGAGGGCCTCGCCAGCAGGGTTCTCAGCAGAGCAATGTGCCTCCTAAGGAGGATCCGACAAGCTTGCATGACTTCTTTTGCAGTCAACCCCGAAAGACAGAATCAGTTCCATTAGGAAATCATGTACCGAGCCAAATGGTCAAAGAAACCGTACCCGCGTGGGCCGAGCTCACGACAAAAAAAAATATGTATTTACGCCAAGCAATTAAAGATTATCTTTCAATATCTCATACTCCAAAAAAGAAAAAATCGGCATGCTCACTGCAAGAACTCCCCCCATCGAGTACATCCCGAAATACTCGAAGACTTAGCGTCAACGGTTTAACTCCAGTACGACCTCAGGGTCGAAACTCCATGCTTATAAGGCCCCGACGAGGAAATTTGAGCTCACGAGTAACGGCCTTCGATCCTAAGCAAACTCGATGACTCGAAGAGTGTCGTCAATCGTCGTTCGCTGAAAAACCTGAGGCTGTAAGACCCCGAGCGAGCAGACTCGGTCTAGCCAGATATAGTTTACATAGTAAGAATAACTGTAAGGCCTCAACAAGCATGACAAAATGTAATACCTCAACATGCATGAAAAACTGTAAGACCTCAACATGCATGAAAAACTATAATACCTCAACAGGCATGATAAACTGTAAGACCTCAACATGCATGAAAATTTTGTAAGACCTTACTACAGGCATAAAACTCAGTCCCGAATTTTAGGATATATGTGGCATTTGTAAGACTCCCAAAAGAGCATACCCTCGATGTAGACACCTAAACTATCACTCGGTATCAAAAATGGCTCCGGCCAAATACATATGAAAACGGTCAAAACGGCTGCACTAGCCAAATTAACGCAACTCGGGGACGCCCGACCATCGCTAACAAAATCAAAGGCCATCACTTTGAATCTACTTCGAAAAGAACCAGTTAAAATAGGCTACCCTGAAGAGGCAAAACGACCTTCGACCATGTCATCTCCAAATCACAAGACTTTGAGCTACTCAACCTACCGGCTAAAAACCTTTTGAGGTGCTCAAAAATCGCCGCTAACGACTTGAAATCAAGGTTTTTTCCGAACGAACAACAGGTCAAGCAAAATCATTTCAAAAAGACCTTAACGAGAGGAAAATAAAGCCTATATATGCCTAAGGGCAAAAACGTAAGAGCCATGGTCGCCAGCCAAATGAGCCGCATAGCCACACACTAAAAGTTCGCAACGACAAAAAGCGTAAGAGCCATTGTCGCCTCCTAAAAATTTGAAAACTTGAGGATTAAATTGAGCTCAGGTCGTAACCCTATTCGATGATCCAATATAGTTAACTATACATGCCTAAGGGCACAACGTAAGAGCCATCGTCGCCAACTTCACAAGCCTCAAGGCTTGAAAGGTCTCTTCGACCCAAGGCGTACGTGCCGTCATCATCCGTCCGTGCAGGCACAAAAAAATTGAGGGTCAATTAAGAGCCATAGTCGCAATCCGACTCAGAGACTGAACCCAAAATAGTTAAAATGCAAATACCCAAGGACAAGGCGTAAGATCCATTATCATCCACCCATACAGGCACTAAAGCTTGAAGTAGGCCCAAATTAAAACCTGACTCGAAGACTAAGCCCAAAGAGGCCGAGCAAAACATGAGAGCTCTAACGCCAGCTTACGCTGAAAGCCTTATTGGCTAAAACATAGAAGAGCCTCCAGGCCTGCCTGATAAGCTCTGGAACCGTATTGTGAATCTAAGGATTCTCGCCAAAACTTCAAAACCAGTCCGGAAAAAAGCAAAGCAGAAAGGAATATGTAAAAGGAAAAGCCTCAGGTTCTCTTTTTTATTCCAAATACGCTAAAAGTGCATTCTGCATCTACAAACACGGCCTACCATCGGCACATACAAAATGGAAAAGTCCACACTCCAATTTAGAGGGATAGGACCTATCAGCCTCGTCTCCAGACTCCGCAACGTCGGCAAGTGACCGAGCATCACGCTCGTCTGCCCTCGCCCGAGCCAGCTCTTCCGGGAGGACAAAACCGCTGGCACCGACCTCTTCAAGTACCTCTCATTGGGATCTGCAATGAACATATTCCTCGACCCTCTTTTCGCGATCAAGATCCCTCTTCAACTCTGCTTGGGCATCAGTTGCATCCTTCAAATGAATCACCATCTCCTAATCAGTCTTAGTCCGACTCAATGCGGCTCCAGCCCGAGCATAAACAATTTCAGCCCTAACCTTTGAGAGTTTGGACTCGAGCCTCGCGATCATATTCGCTTCAAATAAAGTGTTGCCACGAGCCAAGTGGAGTCGGACCTCGAAGGTGGGAGCTTTAGCCAAAGCACCCTTCTCTTCTGAAGCTTGAGCCTGCGCCTAAGCCCTCAGTTCACCACAAGCATTCCTAACCTGGTCGACTTCGCCCCTAAGATACTCCAGAGCCTCCATCTTTTTCTGCAACTAAGATAGCGAAGATATTAAACTTAAAGGTTAAAAAAGTAGAATGCATACCATGAGACTTACTTGCTCGATCAAATAGCACTCGTAATTCGAGCTCCGGTACGCCTCATACCGCCAAAGCATCAACTCAACCTCCTTCTCCTCGCTGAGGAGCCTAAGGGAGCCAACCTCACCCAGGGCTTTCTGAAGCGTAGCCCCATGACAGAGCAGCTCAGACCTGAGCCTATCAAAGGCTTGCAGAAGAAAAACTTAATAAAGAAGGGAAGATGCAAAATATAGAAGGACTACGCCGAAACTCACCATGAAGTGAAGCCGGCGGACTTTCTCGAAGGCCGAGCACACTTTCGTTGGTCCATCCCCTTCGGCCCTAGAAGAACCAACCTCGATTGAGGCTTTTTCACAGGAGGAACCATCGCTCCGGCATCAAAGACTCCAGGAACAACATGCTCGGGCAATGTTCTTTCCTCGATGACACGGGCCTGCTTAGCCCAACTAAAACCTCCATCGCACTGCAAGTGTAAGTACCTTCCATCACTATCGTCCCTTGGCTTGGAGGCTGATGACTCCTCCCCCTCTCCAAAAGAACACAACCTCGCCCCAAGAGACCGCCCGATACCTACGATGACAATGCCAGTACAAAAAAAGGGAAAATGTCATCTCAAATATACAAATACCAAGATTAAAGTAGCGTATGCGCATACCTTGGTATTTCATTTCCCATATGCCACAGGACACAACTTGCCACCTACGCTCTTCGCAAGTCGAATGGGTCGCCAACCTCCAGACCCAACCAGGCAAATCGGGAACTTTGCCTGGCCACCACGAAGTTGCTGCAGGAAAGAAGGAATCATAATTACTAAACTGGCTTTCACAATAAGCGAATCTAAGAAAGCTCAAGACACTCCACTCACACATAAAATTCCATCCCATGGGAAAAGTCATGATCCCACGGGGATAACGTCAGCCATTCGGACCCGGACGAATCGACTGACCCACTCTTGATCTCCATCTTCCTCATCATCACCAGCAAAAGGCATGGACGAACGTCATCGCAAGGTTAGCAGGCCTCGATGATGAAAGGGCCGGTATAGCCTGACGAGGTGGCTAAGCATGAATTCGAGACCAGCCCTCTCAGCAAAGAATCTCATCGTTAGCACTATCTTCGAAATGACGAATGTATCTGCGCCAAAGTAATCCGATACTTCAGGCAGAAATCAAGCATGGCCCTATCAAAGGGGCCTAGTGCGAAAGGGTATAAATACACATTCAGGAACCCCTCAGCAGGATCCGTAATACTCTCACCCGGGGAAAGTACCTGCAATGCTTACCCCTCGCCCGATCCACTGTATCTACTCGCCATCTCCAGATGCTTCTTTCTTATCGAAGACGTAGTCTTTAGAGTAAACTCCCACAGATCCTGAGCACCGGGAGTGGAACTTTTCCCTCCCTGCTGGGCCGACCCTGAAGTAGCAGTCATGGCTATGGTAGAATTGGCAGAATGAATAAAGGATATACACCAACACTTTTGCACTTAAGATAACGAAGGACCCGATGCCAGGGCGAAAGAATAGCTATTTATGATAATGGGATCTTCCAAAGAAGCAAGAGCCACCCCATATATATGTGGGAAACAACAACGATTTACCTATCCAGAATAAGCCCCGGGAGGCTAGTGGCCTCGATAAAAATCCTGGGGTAGTACCCGACCCTAGAGACCTCCACCGATAAAACTTTAGGCTTTGAGGAAGAAACATCATTATCTCCAGTCTTGAGGTGGTGCCCGACCTCGAGGACCTCCGTAAAAGAGAAGTCTGGCTTCGGAAAGCCTTTAGCGCTATCATAGAGCTCGAAGTGGTACCCGACCTCGTGGTTTTCTTTCCTAAAAAATAAAAATGAATTATCGGTAGTACTCTGGTTTTCCATAGGTATATATATTACTATTTTTTTATGTTTTTCAGTGCCCCTGCAGTTACCAGAAAAGGGTATTCACACAGAAGCTCAAAGACATGAGAAACTCCAAACCTTCCGAGATGCTCAAATATCGCCGCTAACGACTTGAAATCAAGGTTTTTTTCGAACCAACAACAGGTCAAGCAAAATCATTTCAAAAAGACCTTAAGGAGAGGAAAATAAAGCCTATATATGCCTAAGGGCAAAAACGTAAGAGCTATAGTCGCCAGCCAAACGAGCAGCATGGCCACACACTAAACGGTTGCAACGACAAAAAACGTAAGAGCCATTGTCGCCTGCTAAAAATTTGAAAACTTGAGGATTAAATAGAGCTCGAGTCGTAAACCGATTCGAAGACCGGATCCAAAATAGTTAACTATACATGCCTAAGGGAACAACGTAAGAGCTATCGTCGCCAACTTCACAAGCCTCAAGGCTTGAAAGGTCTCTTCGATCCAAGGCGTACGCGCCATCATCATCCGTCCGTGCAGGCACAAAAAAATTGAGGGTCAATTAAGCTAGAGTCGCAATCCGACTCAGAGACTGAATCCAAAATAGTTAAAATGCAAATACCCAAGGACAAGGCGTAAGATCCATTATCATCCGCCCATACAGGCACTAAAGCTTGAAGCAGGCCTAAGTCAAAACCTGACTCGGAGACTAAGCCCGAAGAGGCCGAGCAAAACATGAGAGCTCTAACGCCAGCTTACACTGAAAGCCTCATTGGCTAAAACATGGAAGAGCCTCCGGGCCTGCCTGATAAGCTCTGGAACCGTATTGTGAATCTAAGGATCCTCGCCAAAACTTCAAAACCAGTCCAGAAAAAAGCAAAGCAGAAAGCAATACATAAAAGGAAAAGCCTCAGGTTCTCTTTTTTATTCCACATACGCTAAAAGTACGTTCTGCATATACAAACATGGCCTACTATCGGCACATACAAAATGGAAAAGTCCACACTCCGCTTTAGAGGGATACGACCTATCAGCCTCATTTTCGATCTCCGCAACATCGATAAGAAGTGACCGAGCATCACGCTCGTCTGCCCTCGCCCGAGCCAGCTCTTCCGGGAGGACAAAACCCCTGCCGCTGACCTCTTCAAGTACCTCTCATCGGGATCTGCAATTAACATATTCCTCGACCCTCTTTTCGCAATCGAGTACCCTTTTCAACTCTTCTTGGGCATCAGTTGCATCCGTCAAATGAATCACCATCTCCTAATCAGCCTTAGTCCGACTCAATACGGCTCCAGCCCGAGCATAAACAATTTCAGCCCTAACATTCTAGAGTTTGGACTCGAGCCTCGCGATCATATCCACTTCAACTAAAGTGTTATCACGAGCCAAGTGGAGTCAGACCTCGAAGGCGGGAGCTTTAGCCAAAGAACCTTCTCTTCTGAAGCTTGAGCCTGTGCCTAAGCCCTCAGTTCACCGCAAGCATTCCTAACCCGGTCGACTTCTCCCCTAAGACACTCCAGAGCCTCCATCTTTTTATGTAACTAAGATAGGCGAAGAGATTAAACATAAAGGTTAAAAAAGTAGAATGCGTACCATGAGAGTTACTTGCTCGATCAAATAACTCTCGTAATTCGAGCTCTTGTACTCCTCATACCGCCAAAGCATCAACTCAACCTCCTTCTCCTTGCTGAGGAGCCTAAAGGACTCACCTTCACCCAGGGCTTTCTGAAGCCTAGCCCCATGACAGAGCAACTCAGACCTGAGCCTATCAAAGGCTTGCAGAAGAAAAACTAAACAAAGAAGGGAAGACGCAAAATATAGAAGGACTACGCCGAAACTCATTATGAAGTGAAGCCGGCGGACTTTCTCGAAGGCCGAGCACACTTTCATTGGTCCAGCCCCTTTGGCCCCAGAAGAACCAACCTCGATGGAGTCTTGTTCACTCAGAGGAACCATCGCTCCGGCATCAAAGACTCCAGGAACAACAAGCTCGGGCGATGTTCTTTCCTCGAAGACACAGGACCGCTTTGCCCAACTAAAACCTCCATCGCACTGCAACTGTAAGTCCCTTCCATCACTATCGTCCCTTGGCTCGGAGGCCGATGACTCCTCCCCCTCTCTAGAAGAACACAACCTCGCCCCAAGGGACCGCCCGATACCTAAGATGACAAAGCCAGTACAAAAGAAAGGGGAAAATGTCATCTCAAATATACAAAGACCAAGATAAAAGTAGCGTATGCGCATACCTTGGTATTTCATTTCCCATATGCCACAGGACACAGCTTGCCACCTACGCTCTTCGCAAGTCGAATGGGTCGCCAACCTCCAGACCCAACCAGGCAAATCGGGAACTTTGCCTGGCCACCACGAAGTTGCTGCAGGAAAGAAGGAATCACAATTACTAAACTGGCTTTCACAATAAGCGAATCTAAGAAAGCTCGAGACACTCCACTCACACGTAAAATTCCATCCCACGGGAAAAGGCATGAGCTCCACGGGGATAACGTCAGCCATTCGGACCCGGACGAATCGACTGACCCACTCTTGATCTCCATCTTCCTTATCATCACCAACAAAGGGCATGGACGAACGTCATCGCAAGGTTAGTAGGCCTCGATGATGAAAGGGCCGGTACAGCCTAACGAGGTGGCTAAGCGTGAATTCGAGCCCAGCCTTCTCCGCAAAGAAACTCATCATTTGCACTATCTTCCAAATGATGAATGTATCTGCGCCAAAGTAATCCGATACTTCAGGCAGAAATCAAGCACGACCCTATCAAAGGGGTCTAGTGCGAAAGGGTATAAATACACATTCAGGAACCCCTTAGCTGGATCTGTAATACTCTCACCCGGGGAAAGTACCTGCAACGCTACCCCTTCGCCCTATCCACAGTATCTACTCGCCATCTCCAGATGCTCCTTTCTTATCGAAGACATAGTCTTCAAAGTAAACTCCTACAGATCTTGAGCACCGGGAGTGGAAATTTTCCCTCCCTGCCGGGCCGACCCTGAAGTAGCAGTCATGGCTATGGTAGAATTGGCAGAATGAATAAAGGATCTACACCAACACTTTTGCGCTTAAGATAACAAATGAACCGATGCCAAGGTGAAAGGATAGCTATTTATAATAATGAGATCTTCCAAAGAACAAGATCCACCCCACATATATGTGGGAAACAACAACGATTTACCTATCCAGAATAAGCCTCGGGAGGCTAGTGTCCTTTATAAAAATCCCGGGGTAGTACCCGACCCCAGAGACCTCCACCGACAAAACTTTAGGCTTTGAGGAAGAAACATCATTATCTCCAGTCCTGAGGTGGTGCCCGACCTCGAGGACCTCTGTAAAAAAGAAGTCTGGCTTCAGAAAGCCTTCAGCGCTATCATAGAGCTCGAGGCGGTACCCGGCCTCGTGGTTTTCTTTCCTAAAAAAGAAAAATAAGAATTATCGGTAGTATTATGGTTTTCCATAGGTATATATATGACTAATTTTTTTATGTTTTTCAGTGCCCCTGTAGTTGCCAGAAAAGGGTATTCACACAGAAGCTCAAAGACATGAGAAACTCCAAACCTTCCGAGGTGCTCAAATATCGCCGCTAATGACTTGAAATCAAGGTTTTTTCCGAACCAACAACAGGTCAAGCAAAATCATTTCAAAAAGACCTTAACGAGAGGAAAATAAAGCCTATATATGCCTAAAGGAAAAAATGTAAGAGCCATAGTCACCAGCTAAACGAGATGCATGGCCACACACTAAACGGTCGCAACGACAAAAAACGTAAGAGCCATTGTCGCCTGCTAAAAATTTGAAAACTTGAGGATTAAATTGAGCTGAAGTCGTAACCCGATTCGAAGACCGGATCCAAAATAGTTAACTATACATGCCTAAGGGCACAACGTAAGAGCCATCGTCTCCAACTTCACAAGCCTCAAGGCTTGAAAGGTCTCTTCGACCCAAGGCCTACGCGCCATCATCATCCATCCGTGCAGGCACAAAAAACTTGAGGATCAATTAAGCTAGAGCCGCAATCCGACTCAGAGACTGAACCCAAAATAGTTAAAATGCAAATACCCAAGGACAAGGCATAAGATCCATTATCATCCGCCCGTACAGGCACTAAATCTTGAAGTAGGCCCAAGTCAAAACCTGACTCGGAGACTAAGCCCAAAGAGGCTGAGCAAAACATGAGAGCTCTAATGCCAACTTACGCTGAAAGCATCATTGGCTAAAACATGGAAGAGCCTCCGGGCCTGCCTGATAAGCTCTGGAACCATATTGTGAATCTAAGGATCCTCGCCAAATCTTCAAAACCAGTCCAGACATAAACAATGCAGAAAGGAATACATAAAAGGAAAAGCCTCAGGTTCTCTTTTTTATTCCACATGCGCTAAAAGTGCGTTCTCCATCTACAAACATGGCCTACTATCGGCACATACCAAATGGCAAAGTCCATACTCCGCTTTAGAGGGATACGAACTATCAGCCTCGTCTTCTGTCTCCGCAACGTCGGCAAGAAGTGACCGAGCATCATGCTCGTCTGCCCTCACCCGAGCCAGCTCTTCCGGGAGGACAAAACCCCTGCCTCCGACCTCTTCAAGTACCTCTAATCGGGATCTGTAATGAACATATTCCTCGACCCTCTTTTCTCGAATGAGTGCCCTCTTCAACTCTGCTTGGGCGTCAGTTGCATCCTTCAAATGAATCACCATCTCCTAATCAGCCTTAGTCCTACTCAATGCGGTTCCAGCCCGAGCATAAACAATTTCAGCCCTATCCTTCGAGAGTTTGGACTCGAGCCTCGCGATCATATTTGCTTGAACTAAAGTGTTGTCACGAGCCAAGTGGAGTCGGACCTCGAAGGCGGGAGCTTTAGCCAAAGCACCCTTCTCTTCTGAAGCTTGAGCCTGCGCCTAAGACCTCAGCTCACCGCAAGCATTCCTAACCTGGTCGACTTTGCCCCTAAGATACTCCAGAGCCTCCATCTTTTTATGCAACTAAGATAGGCGAAGAGATTAAACTTAAAGGTTAAAAAAGTGGAATGTGTACCATGAGAGTTACCTGCTCGATCAAATAGCTCTCGTAATTCGAGCTTCGGTACGCCTCATACCGCCAAAGCATCAACTCAACCTCTTTCTCCTTGCTGAGGAGCCTAAGGGACTCACCTTTACCCAGGGCTCTCTGAAACCTAGCCCCATGACATAGCCTCTCAGACCTGAGCCTATCAAAGGCTTTGAGGAAGCAACATCATTATCTCCAGTCCTAAGGTGGTGCCCGACCTCGAGGACCTCCGTAAAAAAGAAGTCTGGCTTCAGAAAGCCTTCAACTCTATCATAGAGCTCGAGGCGGTATCCGGCCTCGTAGTTTTCTTTCCTAAAAAACAAAAATAAGCACTTCAAGCTCCGCCCACGAGGGCTCGACTTTAGGAAGTCATCTAAGTACGAACAACCCTAGATCAAAAGCTTGCCTAGTTTACCTTAAAGGGTTATCTACGTCAAAGCTCAAAAGTAAAAGCTCTAGGTGCCCAAAATTTATTTTTACTCCAGTGCTCTATCACCATGCAACTCGGAGGGCGCGACGACCTAAATTGATCGGACCAATTAAGGCTTGGTCAGCGGTACGATAACGGGCTCGGAAAAGAGCCATTTCAATCGGCCAAAGATTGGGAAGAACGCTTGCACCCGAATTAGATATCAGCAATCATCAACAAAGTGAAACATTCAAAGTCCTCAAAGTATGCAAGAATATACAATAATAGGGCAAGTATCAAAGAACAAAAATCGAAAAAGTGTGTTTATATTTATAAATGTTCGTCTGCAACGGCCCCCGAGGGATCCTTACATTTGATAACAAAAACCCACAAAGGGTCTCCACACCGAAACAAAGAAGCAAAGGATGTACATATGATGAAAACCCAAGAACCCCATCCACTCTTGAAGGTTCGTCTCCGGCAGTGGCTTTTCTGAGCGCTGCCTCCTTGAACCTGCATCCTCAAAGGAAACTCCCTCAAGCGCCATCTTCTATAGGCTCCCAGCTCAACCCCGATGAGTAAGCATGTCGTGAGAGAATATAAAGAAAAGGAAAGGAAGGGGAGGCAGAAGAGGCATAGCCCGCTGAAGCCGGAGGTTGTAGTTCGGCGGGCCTCGGCCTTTCTGACTTTGCCGATCCTCTGCCTCAACGGCCGGTCATGCCACTATATCCCTCGAGAAAGAAAAGAAAAAAATTGAAGGATGAAGTGCCACACCAGGACATGGTAGGAGAGTGAGCAGCGGTGCATAGTCCAAATGACTTTCTTCAACAGGGGAGAATTAGGTCCCCATCTTCTTGAGCCAATAAAATACAACAAAAATGATTGTAACAACAACTAAATAGATGACAGAACGGTGTAATCTCGATTGACAAAGGCAAGCCCAGGCAAGAGGTTAAAATGTAGCCTACAGGAGCGCTGCCAAACGACCGTGAGCCCACAAACTCCAAGCTTGACGATCGACGAAAGAGGATAGAGGAGGATAGTAAAGAGAAAAGGGAGAATGAGTAGATAAAGACCTATAGATGCAGAAAGAATGCCATAACGCCCCCATTTATAGGGGATAACAACTCGGTCACCGAGGCCTTTAGAAGTCTTATCGACAGATGCAATTACTGCATCCTTGAACAACCAAATTGACGGCAGTACTTTCACCTTGTAGAGCGGGAAACGTTAGTACATTAAGTGATGTCAAAAACACAAGTTTACGGGATGTGCCAGTTATCACAAAAGATTGTGCCACAGGTTGAGTCATCAGTATGATGTCGCCACAAGAAACTCGAAGGGTCGGGTATCCGAATCATTTCCTCTCGCTTCATTCTGAGAAATGCGGAGACTATCATTATGCATTGAAATCAGAGGGCCTGATTTCTTGCTATCAAGTCATTTCAGAAGGATACCTCGAGACCCCGAGGATGCGGAGTTATGACCGAGTCCCCTACCTCAGAGCTTGTCGAGGCCCGACTCAGAGAAGACAAAGATTGAGGTTAGAGCAAAATGGGGAACTCCCAAGGCACATGGCAAAGTATGACAAAGATCTAGCTAACCCATCTCCATGCTTTCATAATTAATGTATGTTGTACCGTAATCAGATTCAGCTCCTATATAAAAGGAATCCTCACTACCTTGTAAAGGTCGATGGTCGATCCTACGATTCTATACAAAAGCAATAATATCTCATTCTCTCTTGTTTCTTTCTAACCTACTCACTCGAGGCTACTTTTTACATTTATTGCTTTCATACTAGTTCTTCATTTATTACTTGGTATTAGCTACAAAGAGATTTAGTTAATCAAATCTTAATTGTTATCCCCTCCCTAGCTATCCCCGATAGCTCGAGCTTGAGCCAAATATTGACCTCGAGGCCTTTCGTCATCCAGTACAAAGCCCGAGTAACGAGCCTTACAGTTTGATCACTGTGCCGCTTAAGCTAGTATTTCATGAAGCCTAAAAGAACCTGGCCCAGGAAGAACAAGATGTCAGTCTTCATGTTATTTTTGAAATATTGCAGGCACAACGGTTGGCTATCGCTCAGTTACAAATCCTTCCAAAGACTCCCAGCATAGTAATGCTGGAAACCACTCCCCCAGTCGAATAGGCACCCGAGAGATCGAGAAATAACGGATCGGTAGCCGATCCCGCCATTGTGAAAATGTTGGAGGACCTCACCAAAAGGATCGAGTCAGGCGAGAAAAAGGTAGCTGCCAACAATATGAAGCTCGAGACTTACAATTGCAAGGTCGACCAAACCCCGGGTGGCCCTCGGTCTTGAAGGGTATAGATTCGTAGAAGTTCGTGCAATGGTAGTTCCCAGAGGAAGCGACTCCAAAACCCATTCCAAAGACGTTCAGAATGTAGAACACCAAAAATGCAATGGGACCTCGAATCCCAACGAACACGTCACAGTCTATATGTGCACGGTAAAAAGCAATGACCCAAAAGACGATGAAATGAGTCTGCCTTATTGAAAAGGTTCAGAGAAACGCTCTCGAAAGGGGCTATGATGTGGTACCACAACCTAGATCCTAACTCCATAGATTCGTTTGCCATGCTAGAAGACTCTTCCATAAAGGCACATGCCGGTGCCATCAAAGCAACGACGAGAAGGTCCGACGCATCCAAGACCGAGAAAAGGGAGAATGAAATGCTATAAAAATTCACATCTCATTCCAGGATAGAACGAACGGGATTACCCTTGGTCTCAGACAACTGGGCGGTACAGGCCTTCACTCAAAGCCTACTCGAACTAAGCTCGACGATTTCAAGGCAGTTAAAACAAAACTTGATCAGGTATTTATCCAAGACCTGGTCGGACGCTCACACCCGGCATCGGTTGAAAATCAAGGTCGTGGACGACTAGTCGGGAGCCCCCTCGAGCTCAGTATACCCAAACAGGCTCCTGACAAAGAAATCGATGCCAAATCGCTAAAGATACCGTTCGTTCGCCGCCGATAGGGTGAACGCCCTAAAATGCAATCTACCTCACAATGATTGAAGAATGGATCGGGAACAATATCCTCGAGGAATCGTTAACAGAGCAGATTCGGCGGGGACACAAGGCAAACAAGGTTGCCTCACCCGTCAAGATACAATCTCACATCACTATATCAGACATCACATTCACCGTCAGTGAAACTACATACACCAGATGGCCTGGACCTATTCAGCCGAGTTCCCCTCAAAGGAACTGCATCTTGGTATGAGAACGACATAACACGCATGCCTACGGGGCCAAAAATGGCCACCAGCTCTGGAGGAAAATATCCAAGCTACTCAATAAAAGTCATCGCCAAGAACTATCGAGTGATCGGGCTAGAGTTCGGTTCCGAGCAAGGAAGGCAGCCAAGAAAAACGAAGAAAATGAGCCTCGACATATTGCCACGATAGAGAAGGAGCGACGACACTACTGGGAACTCATAAAAAAGAGAGTAAAAATGCTCGTCACCAAAATAAAATAGATCTGAGGATATATTCCCGAGGACACCCTCACATTCAGCAAAAAGGACATCGAGACTTGTCTCATCCTCACACGGACGCATTGGTAACCTTCTTCCTCATTCGATCCATTTCAAATAAAACATGTGCTCATAAATTCAGGTGGCTCGATTAATGCTGGTGAGCCGAGGATGATAGGGCGGCTCGGATCACCGAGTCAAATCACACCCGCCTCTCAAATATTTGTTCGATTCCAAATGACGATCACAATAACAAGGAAAAAGATAATTCTCTTAGTTCAACATGGCTGGCCTGGATCGGAACCTCAAGTTCCGAGTCCTCAAAAGGTGCACAAGGCACGAAAACCTTATTCGTACGTCCCCCCTTTGCCAAAAAGATGAAATCCCACGCAAGGGATGGAACTAGAGCTGTCTGTAGAAAGCAACATGTGGCAAGGGGAAAGTTCGCATCGCATAATGTATCGCCAGCACCAATATCTCCACTCTCGAAAGAGTCAAAAGAGTAAGCAATCCATGCCTTCGGCCAAGCCCGATTAAACACAAGCAGAGGGCTGTACTAGATCCCCCGCTCTAAAACATTAGGGACGTATCGGACCTCGAAACATCACCTACGGGTCCTACGGTAAGGTAAAAACTGCCTCCCTTCTTCGTTATTTTATACTAACCTGCATGCAGACACCCGACCAGGGCATTCAGAAGTGTTAACCCTGCACGGAGATCCCAAGGCCTTAACAGCGCCTGTCGTACTCTTGTCCCTAGACCAGACTTTTTCCCCAGAGAGGGCCTCGCCAGTAGGGTTCTCAATAGAGCAATGTGCCTCCGAAGGAAAATCCGACAAGCTCGCAGGACTTCTTTTGCAGTCAATCCCTAATAATAGACTGAGTGCCAATAGGAAATCATGTACCGGGACAAACGGTCAAAGAAGCCGTACCCACGTGGGCCGAGCTCACGGCAATGAAATAACATGTATTTAAGCCAAGCAATTAAAGAATACCTTTCAATATCTCATACTCCAAAAAAGAAAAATCCAGCATGCTCACGGCAAGAACTTCCCCCCATTGAGTACATCCCGAAATAGTCGGAGACCTAGCGTCAACGTTTTAACAACCGCACAACCTTAGGATCGAAACTCCATGCTCATAAGGCCTTGACGAGGAAATTTCGAGCTCACGAGTAACGGCCTTTGAGCCTAAGAAAATTCGATGACTCGAAGACTATCGCCAATCACCGTTCACTGAAAAACCCGAGGTCGTAAGACCTCAAGCGAGCAGACTCGGTTTAGCCAGATCTAGTTTGCATAGTAATAAAAACTGTAAGACCTCAACAAGAATGACAAACTATTAGATCTCAATAGGCATGACAAACTGTAAGACCTCAACATGCATGACAAACTGCAAGACTTCAACCGATATGACAAACTATAAGACCTCAACAGGCATGTAAATTTTGTAAGACCTTACTATATGCATAAAACTCAGTCCCAAAGTTTAGGCTATATGTTGTATTTGTAAGACTCTCGAAAGGGCATACCCTCGATGTAGATACTAAACTATCAATCGGGATAAAAAATGGCTCCAGCCAAACACATATGACTACGATCAAAACGGCCACACCAAGCAAGTTAACGCGACTCGGGGATGCCCGACTGTCGCTAACTCAATCACATGCCATCACTTTGAATCTACTTCGAAAAGAACCAGTTAAAACAGGCTACCCTTAACAGGAAAAACGAGCTTCGACCATGTCAACTCTAAATCACAAGGCTTCGAGCTACTCAGCCTACGAGCTAAAAACCTTCTGAGGTGCTCGAAAATCACTGCTAACAACTTAAAATTGAGGTTCTTTCTGAACCAACAATGGGTCAGGAAAAATCATTTCAAAAAGACCTGAACAAGAGAAAAATAAAGCCTACATATGCCTAAGGGCAAAAATGTAAAAGCCATAGTCGCCAGCCAAACGAGCTACAGGGCCACACATTAAAAGGTCACAACGACCAAAAGCGTAAGAGCCACTATCGCCAGCTAAAAATTTGAAAACTTGAGGATTAAAATGAGCTCGATTCATAAATCGATTCGGAGATCGGATCCAAAATAGTTAACTATACATGCCTAAGGGCACAATGTAAGATACATCGCCGCCAGCTTCACAATCCCTAGGGCTTGAAAGTTCACTTAGATCCAAGGCATACGCACCATCATCATCCACTCGTGCAGGAACAAAAAACTTAAGGGGTCAATTAAGCTCGAGTCGAAACCCAACTCGGAGACTGAACCCAAAATAGTTAAAATGCAAATACCCAAGGACAAGGCATAAGAGCCATTGTCATCCGCCCATACAGGCACTAAAGCTTGAAGTAGGCCCGAGTCAAAACCTGACTCGGAGACTAAGTCCAAAGTGGCTGAGCAAAACATGAGAGCTCTAATGCCAGCTTATGCTAAAAGCCGCATTGTAAAACATGGAAGATCCTCCGGGCCTGCCTGATAAGCTTCGAAATCGTATTGCAAATCTAAGGATTCTCGCCTAAACTCCGAAACTAGTCTGGACAAAAGCAAAGTAGAAAGGAATACGTAAAAGGAAAAGCAATCAGGTTCTCTTTTTTATTCCACATATGCTAAAAGTGCATTCTCCATCTACAAACATGCCCTACAATTGGCACAATTCCGAGTCCTCAAAAGGTGCACAAGGCACGAAAACCTTATTCATACGTCCCCCCTTTGCCAAAAAGATGAAATCCCACGCAAGGGATGGAACTAGAGCTGTCTGTAGAAAGCAACATGTGGCAAGGGGAAAGTTCGCATCGCATAATGTATCGCCAGCACCAATATCTCCACTCTCGAAAGAGTCAAAAGAGTAAGCAATCCATGCCTTCGGCCAAGCCCGATTAAACACAAGCAGAGGGCTGTACTAGATCCCCCGCTCTAAAACATTAGGGACGTATCGGACCTCGAAACATCACCTACGGGTCCTACGGTAAGGTAAAAACTGCCTCCCTTCTTCGTTATTTTATACTAACCTGCATGCAGACACCCGACCAGGGCATTCAGAAGTGTTAACCCTGCACGGAGATCCCA
>MU718674.1:49487-96893 GCA_026770625.1 Nicotiana glauca
ACTCCGAAACTAGTCTGGACAAAAGCAAAGTAGAAAGGAATACGTAAAAGGAAAAGCAATCAGGTTCTCTTTTTTATTCCACATATGCTAAAAGTGCATTCTCCATCTACAAACATGCCCTACAATTGGCACATACAAAATGGCAAAGTATACGCTCCACTTTAGAGGGATAAAACCTATCAACCTTGTCTCCGCTCTCCGCTACGTAGGCAGGAAGTGACCGATCATCACACTCGTCCGCCCTTGCCCGAGCCAGCTCTTCCGGGAGGACAAAACCCCATCTATGAAGCTTTTCGAATCTTTTCAGCAAATAAGGGAGGAAGTTCATCTATGAATTTGGCCTTCCAGAGAGTACTACTACTCTCTTGTAATTCCATCACTATAGATAAGAAAACATCTTTATACCATCTAAAAGACGTAAGGGTTTTACACCTTAAATTCTGAAGAATAGTTCTGATAGTTTCACTATTATCAGACCATCTTCCAAAAAAATGTTCTATGATATTAAGAACCAATGAATAGGCTGCACTCTGTACAGTCTTATTATCTTCGACTTTAGTCGCGTTCATAATTTCATTGCATTGGTCTTGAGTGAGATAATTATCCCACCAGCCTTTAAGCTGACTAGTAAATCTAGCAATAAGCATTTCTGCAATTGCCTTATCTGCATTATTATTAACTTTGCAGATAGTACTGTACATAAGCATTCTATGTACTGTAGTATAAATTTTCCTTTCAGCAAGACCATCTATATTCCACTCATAAATATCTAACCCACTATAACCTTGGTGGTAGTGGTCATTATCATGTTCTTCTAGTAGAACATCATGAGGGGTTGGTCGAGGATAATAAAACATTCATTGGTAAGGTTTGCGAGCATAGGCGCCAACCTCTTCAAGTACCTCTCTTCGGGATCTGCAACAAACATATTCCTCGACTTTCTTTTCGCGGTCGAGGGACATCTTCAACTCGTCTTAGGCGTTAGTTGCATCCTTCAAATGAATCGCCATCTCCTGATCAGCCTTAGTCCAACTCAATACTACTCCAGCCCGAGCATCGACAATTTCAGCCCTAACCTTCGTGAGTTCTGACTCGAGCCTCGCGATCATATTCGCTTGAACTAAAGTGTTTTCACAAGCCAAGCAGAGTTGGACCTCGAAGGCGGGAACTTGAGGCAAAGCACCCTTTTCCTCTAAAGCTTGAGCCTGCATCTGAGCCCTCAGTTCACTGCAAGCATTCCTAACCTGGTCGACTTCACCCCTAAGATACTCCAGAGCCTCCATCTTATTCTGCAACTAAGATAGGCAAAGAGATTAACCTTAAAGGTTAATAAAGTGGAATGCAGACCACGAGAGGTTACCTGCTCGATTGAATAGCTCTCCTAATTCAAGCTCTAGTACGCCTCATACCTCCAAAGCATCAACTTATCCTTCTTCTCCTCGCTGAGGAGCCTAAGGGACTAACTCTCACCCAGGTCTTTCTGAAGCCTAGCCTTATGATGGAGTAGCTAAGAACTGAACCTATCAAAGGCTTGCAGAAGAAAAACTTAACAAAGAAGGGATGACTCAAAATACAGAAGGACTACATCGAAAATCACAATAAAGTGACGCCAGCGACTTCCTCGAAGGCCGAGCACACTTCCGTTGGTCCAGCCCTTTTGGACCCAGAAGAACCAACCTCGGTCGAGGCATGTTCACTCGGAGGAACCACTGCTCCGGCATCAAAGACTCCTAGAATAGCAGGCTCGGGCGATGTTTTTTCCTCGTAGACAAGGACTGTTTTGCCCCACTAAAAGCTCCATCGCACTGCAAGTGTAAGTCACTTCCATCACCATCGTCCTTTGGTTCGGAGGCCAACGACTCCTCCCCCTCTCCGGAAGAGCACAGCCTCTCCCCAAGGGACTACCCAATACCTACGATGGTAAATCCTGTACAAAAGAAAGGGGAATATGTCATCTCAAATATACGAAGACCAAGGTAAAAGCAATGTACACGCATACCTTGGTATTTCACTTCCCATCTGCCACGGGACACAGCTCGCCACCTATGCTCGTCATAAGTCGAATGGGTTGCCAACCTTCGGACCTAGACAGGCAAATCGGGAACTTCGTCTGGCGAGCACAGAGTTTCTGAAGGAAAGAAGGAAGCACAGTTACTAAATTGGCTTTTGCTATAAGAGAATATAGGGAAGCTCGATACACTCCACTCACGTGCATAATTCCATCCCTCACGAAAAGGCATGAGTTTCACGAGGATAATGTTAGCCGTCCGGACCTGGACGAATCGACTGACCACTCTTGATTCCCGTCTTCCTCGTCATCAACAACAAAGGGTGTGGACGAACATCACTACAAGGTTAACAGGCCTCGATGATAAAAGAGCCGGTATAGCCTGACGAGGTGGATAAGCATGAATTCGAGGCCATCCTTCTCCGTAAAGAATCTCATCATCAATACTATTTGCCAAAATGTTAAATGTATCTGCGCCAAAGTAATCTAATACTTCTGGCAGAAATCAAGCACGACCCTATCAAGGGGGCCTTGTGCGAAAGGGTATAGATACACATTCAAGAACCTATCAGCATGTTCCATAATACTCTCATCCGGGAAAAGCGCCTGCAACGCTACCCTCTTGCTCCATCCACTATATCTCCTCACCATTTCCATATGATCCTATATTATCGAAGACATAGTCTTCAGTGTAAACTCTCGTAGATCCTGAGCACTGGGAGTGGAACTCTCCCTTCCCTACCGAGTTAGCCCTGAAGTAGCAGTCGTGGCTATGGTAGAATTGGCAGACTGAAGCAAGGATCTACACCAAAACTTTTGCGCTTAAGGTAACGAAGTACCTAATGCCAAGGCAGAAAGATAGCTATTTATAATAATGGGATCTTCCAAAGAAGCAAGAGCCACCCCATATATATGTGGGAAATAACGTGATTCACCTATCCAGAATAAGACCCGGGAGGCCAGTGGCCTCGATAAAAATCCAGGGGTGGTACCCGACCCAGAGACCTCCACCGACAAGAAGTTAGGCTCGGAGGATCCAACATAATTATCTCTGGTCCCCAGGTGGTGCCCCAACCTCGAGGACCTCCATTAAAAAGAAGTTTGGCTTCGGAAAGCCTTCAGCGCTATTATAGAGCATGAGGCGGTACCTGACCTCGCGGTTTTCTTTCCTAAAAAAAAATAAGCAATTCAAGCTCCGCCCACGAGGGCTCGACTTCAGGAAGTCGCCAAAGTACGAACATCCCTACCTTAGAAGCCTGCCTACAAACACCTTAAAGGGTTGTCTACGTCAAAGCTCAAAAGTAAAAGCTCCAAGTGCCCGAAATTTGTTTTTACTCTACTGCTTTATCTCCATGCAACTCAGAGGGCCTGACGGCCCGAATTCATCGGACCAATTTAGGCTTGGTCTGAGGTACGATTATGGGCTCAGAGAGGAGCCATTTCAATCGACCGAAGATTGGGAAGAATGCTTGCACCCGTGTTAGATATCAGCAATCATCAACAAAGTGAAACATTCAAAGTCCTCAAAGTATGCAAGAATATACAATAACAGGGCAAGTATTGAAGAACATAAATCGAAAAAATGTCTTTATATTTATAAATGTTCGTCTATAACGGCCCTCGAGGGATCCTTACATATGATTAAAAAAACCCATAAAGGGTCTCCACACAGAAACAAAGAAGCAAAGGGATGTACATATTATGAAAACCCAAGAACCCGATCTACTCTTGAAGGTTCTTCTCCGCTAGCGGCATCTCTAAGCGCCGCCTCCTCGAGCCCGCATTATCAAAGGCAACTCCCTCGAGCGCTATCTCCTCTAGTCTCCCAGCTTGACCCCTAGGAGTAAGCTTGCCGAGAGAGAATATAAAGAAAAGAAAAGGAAGGGGATGTAGAAGAGGCAGAAAACAGAGGATAGCCCGCCAAAGTCGGAGGTTGTAGGTTCGGTGGGCCTCGGCCTCAACAGCCTGTCATGCCACTTTATCCCTCAGGAAAGAAAAGAAAAAACCCGAAAGATGAAGTGCCACACCAGGACAGGATAGGAGAGGGAGCAGCGGTGCATAGTCCAAATGACTTTCTAAAACATGGGAGAATCAAGTCCCCATATGTTGCCATCTCAAGCTGATAAAATACAACAATAATAATTGTAACAACAACGACATCGATGGTATGACAATGTAATCTCGATCAACAAAGGCAAGCCCAGGCAAGAGGTTACAACATAGCATATAGGAGCACTGCCAAATGACCTTGAGGCCGCAAGCTCCAAGCCTGATGATCGACGATAGAGGAGGATAGTAAAGAGAAAACGACAAATGAGTAGTTGAAGACCCATGAATATAAAAACAATACTATAACGCCCCTATTTATCGGGGATAATGATGCGGTCACCAAAGCATTTGGAAGACTGGTTAAAGACGCAATTACTGCATCCCTGAAGAACGAAATCGACGGCGGCACCCTTTCACCTTGGAGAGCGGGAAACGATAGTGCATTGAGTGATGTCAAAAACACAAGTCTACGGGACATGCTGGTTATCATAAAAGATCGCGCCATATGTTGAGTCATCAGTATGATGTCTCTACTAGAAACTTGAAGGGTCGAGTGTTTGAATCGTTTCCCATTGTTTCATTCTGAGAAACACGGAGACTATCAGTATGTAGTAAAATCAGAGGGCATAATTTCTTGCTATCAAGTCATTTTGGAAGGATACCTGGAGATCCCAAGGATGCAGAGTTATGACCAAGTCCCCTTCCTCGGATCTTGTCAAGGTCCGACTCATAGAAGACAAAGATCGAGGATAGAGCAAAATAGGGAACTCTCAAGGCACATGGCTAAGTCTGATAAAGCCAGCCTACCTAGAGCCTGTGTCGAGGCGTCACGTCTAGTTGTCCCATCTCCATGCTTTCATAACTAATACATGTTGGACCATAATTGGATTCACCTCCTATATAAAGGGAATCCTCACCACCTTGTAAAGGACGACGGTCAATCATATGATTCTACACAAAAGCAATAATCTCTCTCTCTCTCTCTCTCTCTCTCTCTCTCTCTCTTGTTTCTCTCTAACCTACTCACTCGAGGCTACTTTTTACATTTATTGCTTTCATACTAGTTCTTAATTTATTGCTTGGTATTGGCTACAAAGAGCTTTCTTTAATCAACAATCCCCTCCCCGACTATCCCCGATAGCTCGAGCTCGAGCCAAATACCAACCTCGAGGCCTTCCGTTGTCCAGTCTGAAGCCCGGGTAACGAGCCCTACAGTTTGATCACTGCCTAGCTTAAGCTCGTATTTATCTCTAAGCTTCATACTCCTAGCATCAATCACTCTAACAACTAGCATAAAAATAGATGACATATTTTTAGAGTCTCATTTTGCAAATTTAATTGTTGTTACCATTTTCACAGTAAACACCTATCATCTCATTTGGCATTATCGCAACTGATTTGTGGATTTTTCTTCGACAAAGTCCAATCCATAATTTCTTAGTTTATTCATCAATTTTAGTTCCGCCTTAGATACGGGTTTCCTTCCTTTGATTGTTCGATACTGGTTCACTTTGATGTGAATTTTGATTATGTTGCTTCGTACTGTGAAATTGGCTCCGACATCGGTTTAGGGTTTTCTCACTTCATCTACTTAAAATCTAAGCTTTTTTTGGAAATTCTTCAACCTCTTGAAGAAAATTGGTAACATCTACTCTCATTTTCTGAGTTCGCATGTCCTAATTCCTTGTGTATAAATTTTTGTTATGACATTTCTGTACTTTGTGGTAGAACTCTATATAAATGGCAATTGATAGTGATACTGCAAATTCCTATAACTCATCCAAATGATTTTCACCTTTTACTATAGATCCTTCACATCCTTTTTACATACACCCTTTCGATAGCCTTTGTACTCGCTTAGTCTCTCCACCTTTCGATGGAACTAGTTTTGTGTCATGGCGTAAGAGCATCCTTGTTTCCCTATCTGCCAAAAACAAATTAGGACTCATCAATAGTAGATAGGCTAGACCTTCTGTTGACTCACTATATTACCCTAATTCATTGGGATATATGCAATGATATTGGATCACCAATTCACTATCCATGGACATTGCTACTAGTGGTTTGGGATATGACACTGCTAGAGAAATCTAGTTAGATATCAATGAGAGATTTGGGCAGTCCAATGGGTCCAAGTTCATTCAGATTCAAAACAATATTGGCTTGATGTCTCAGAGCAGTTCTGACATAGCTACCAATTTTACTCGAATGCGCACTATGGGATGAACTACATACTTCATATGTAGGTCCTGTGTGTTCTTGTGGAGCTTTGCCCAAGTTTCTAGAAGAATTAAAAGTCTATCAGTTTTTAAGTGGACTAAATGAGTCATATTCTTCAGTAAAGAGGAAAATTCTACTCATGTCCCTTTTTCCCTCCGTTAGTAAGGCATACTCCATGTTACAACATGATGAAAAATGAAGAGTGTCTTCATCTTCATCATTCCCATCAAACTTCTCCAATGATTTTGCATCATTTTTTGTCAATTATGCACTTGTTGGAGGTCAGAGAAATTTTAATCAGAGGGTCAAATTTGAGACAAAGTAGCCAGGGCATTTTATCTTATGCAAGTACTGCAAGAAGCCTGGACATACAGTCGAGAAATGCTACAAGTTACATGATTTTGCTCCTGATTTTAAATTAACTAAATCTAACATTAAAGCTAAGAGGCCATCTTTTGCTGTCTTGAAATTTCTTAATGAGTATTACTCTGAGATCTCGGTATAAGAGGGAAGATCATCAAGATCAGAACAAGTACTTAAACAAGTAATTGCGTTTGAGTGTTCTGTTTATAGTTTTTTGGAAGAGATTCTTAAAGTAGATGATGACTTACATGTGTAGCGAAAATAATGCATGGTAAAGTGTTGTGGCCTTTCGATGTTTTCTCCTAATGAATTTCTTATTTTCTATTCTTCCAAGAAAAAAAAGGCTAACAAAATAATCTTGTAGAGATGCATTACTTCTGGCTTTATATTGATCAAATCATGTTGATTATTCCTCATATCTTATAAAATTTGAAATAGTTTTTGAAGAAGCTAAGATATAGTACCCCGATATAGTTAAAAGTATTATACATAGTGGTGGGAGAAAACTTAACCACACCCATTTTCCGCACTAACAAATTGCAAGATATATTTTCTTTTATATACTTTTGTAACAATATGTGCATCTTAATTTTAACTCTGTAATAGTTATGTATCTTGTTATTCGATTTATTGTGTATAATACTACGTATGCTTTTAACTATTTTCTGTGGTGCTCGGATTGGCGGTGTGACGACAATTCATGCTGACTGACTTCTCGCTTTTCCTACTTAGGAGTGTTATCTTTCTGTCTGCAAACTGATGTATTGCAAAGGCATGTCGGTCCTTTATATCATTTCATGTGCTTTACATCTTTTTAGGATCCATTTTTTCCATTGCAGAATTGTGAATGAGTCAAAATTAGGTCTAGTTTAGCGAATGCAGATGGGTGAGTTGAGGCCGAGGTCAAAACCAAGCATAGTTCAATGGAGAGGATTCGCTCAAAGGAAGAGACCAATGCCAAGGTCAAGGAGAGAGGAATCGACTGCAAATGTTTGAATATTCTTAGGGTCGTGAATAGGAATATTCTATTGAATATCCCCTCATATTGTACTTTCAAGGTTTTTTTAGGGATATCCCTTATAAATAGAAAGAGAGAGGGGAAAAAAAGGATTCAGAACTTTTTATGAAACAACATCTTGTAAAGAGTTGACTATCAAGAATATAAAAAAATTGCAAGATATATTTTCTTTTATATACTTTTGTATCAATATGTGCATCTTTATGTTAACTCTCCAACAGTTATGTATCTTGTTATTTGATTTATTGTGTATAATACTACGTATGCTTTTAACTATTTTCTGTGGTGCTCGGATTGGCGATGTGACGACAATTTACGCTGATTGACTTCTCGTTTTTCCAAATTAGGTGTGTTGTCTTTCTAGCACCAACCAACATTGTGCATACAAACGGAAGTATTGCAAAGGCGTGTCAGTCCTTTATATCATTTCATGTGCTTTACACCTTTTTAGGATCCATTTTTTCCATTGCAAAATTGTGAATGAGTCAAAATTAGGTCCAGTTTAGCGAATGCAAGTGGGTGAGCTGAGGCCGAGGTCAAAACCAAGCATAGTTCAGTGGTGATGAGTCGCTCAAAGGAAGAGATCGGTGCCAAGGTCGAGGAGAGATGAATCGGCTGCAAATGTTAGAATATTCTTTGGGTCATAAATAGGAATATTCTATTAAATATTCCCCCATATTGTACTTTTTAGGGTTTTCTAGGAATATCCCTTATGAATAGAAAGAGAGAGGGAACAAAATGGGATTCAGAACTTTTTATGAAACAACATATTGTAAAGAGTTGACTATCAAGAATATACAAAAAACTTGTCTTGTCTCCTCTATTTGATTCCATTGCAGAACATTCCTCTCTTATTCACAAGATCCCTAAACACGTTCTATATTACCATAGTCTGCTGTCACATGTTGCCTCAGAGGAAGGAATCATCCACCTCACCCAACATTTGGGTGACATATTCCTTCTTATTACATTAAATATCATTTATCACATTAATTGCATTTTTTCATTCTCATATTTATTCCTAATAATTGAGCACTAACTTAGAATTTGTTGACTTCAACACGATCCCATACCATCTAAGTGATTTGACTTCAGATATGAAATTTATTATTTTTAACTTGGATTCACCCCTTGTCCCTTCATTAAATTGGTTTAACTAAATGAGCTTGATACTTTTTGGTCAACCAATTTGGCGCCATCTATGGGGAGGTCCTAGTTAAAAAGTTTAGTTTCTTCTAGATCTAAAAAAAATAAACAAAAACTCCCTTTTTCTTGTTCGCACAAGCTAACAATGCAGGAAAAAGAGAGAAAAGACTGAAAGCAATGATGGGTGTCACCACCAAACTCCTAGGCACCATCAATGAGGTGGACATGGAAGATGAGGAGAATGTGACGCCGAGCGCCTCACCCAAACAAAGTGACTAACCTCCTCCCCATGGTAGTGTAACCACTTCGCATGAGAAGGGATCCTCCACGTCCACGGTGGAAAAAGCGTCGCCTGTAGCGAAAAAGTTACTGGAGGAGTGGATGAAAAGTACTCTAAGTATCATACTCGACAAAACTACTCAAGGGGCAAGTAGGAACACCGCCTGAGTTGACACCCCAATAGCCATCAACGAGCAACACACTTCTCCCCCAATAGGTAACACTCATACTGCTGTTGATGCAGGTAATAACACCCTGAAAATGGAAGAAAGGAAAAATAAGAACAAAACGCTCCACGACCAAATGAGGGAGCACCAAGAAAGGGTTGATAAGATACAAGGCGCCTCAAAACTCTTACCAAAATAAGACGTCGGTCGATTCGTGGAATATGCATACAGTGAGGAGGCATCCCCACATGCCATACCCAAAACCTTCAAAATGCCACCATATTTGAAAATATACGATGGCACAACGAAACTTGAAGACCATATCATTAATTACATCACGACGATAAAAGGCAATAACCTATTAAAAGAGTAGGTACCGTCGGTGCTGCTAAAGAAGTTGGGCGAAATCCTAACAGGGGGAGCCTTAACATGGTACTCACAATTACCAGAACATTCCATAATGAAGTTTGAAGAAATGACCGACAACTTCATCATCGCCCATGCTGGGGCCAAGAAAGCAGAAGACAGAGTGAATGACATATTCACCGTCAAACAATCGCCCGGCGAAGGACTTAAGGACTTCCTTGCCCAGTTTAATAGGGTAAGAATGAGATTGCCAAACGTATCAGAAGGGATAACAGTAGCAGCCTTTCAAAGCAGGTTAAACAAGAATGGGTCGAGTGCGACCAGAAAATTACTAAACAGACTCATGAAATATCCTCCCACCACCTGGGAAGAAATTCACAATGCTTACTGTGCCGAGGTGAGAGTAGATGAGGATGACCTTAATGGTCCAACACAATAGCTAACAATAGTCCAAATGGAATCAAGGAAAGATCGTCGAAACAACAGCTGAAGAGATCACGCAGGTCCACGCCTCAACCAGGAAAGGCACCAACCATACATCATAACGACTACCTCACTACCTCTCCGCCAAGCCGAAAGGTCATCCAGACTACAAACAGGAACTCACCAAAATGAAAGAAGTATGCCTCCGCTTTTATCTGCTCACATTTTTTATGTTTCTCCTTCAAAAATAGTTTACGCCCCGGAGAAGCTCGATCCCAAGGTGAAATAACTACAAAATATGAAGTCGGACCCAATTCCAGAAAGTCAAATTCTCTCTGCGAGTTCCATCAGGAACGAGGCCATAAGACCGAGGATTGCATAGCCCTACAACAATAAGTAGTGAACATGCTCCACCAAGGACATTTAAAGGAGCTGATGAGCGACTGAGGGAGAGTCAATTTTGCTCGTGGACGAGAATCACATCTAGGCCTACCAAAGCCACCCTCCCCCGCCCACACCATCCAAATGATCATTGGTGGAGGTGATGAAGCAACAATCAACCATGTGAAGTTTACCACTATAAACAAATTGAAGCGGTCGATCACCCATGAATGGTATGATGACCTCGAAGAAATTATCATCTTCAATACGTTAGATACCCAAAGTTTGACCTTTGCTCATTCAATGCTCTTGTCATTACTATACGAATTCTGGATACCAATGTAAAAAGAATCATGGTACACGATGGGAGAGGTGCGTGTATTATTCACCCTAGAGTTCTCACGCAAATCAGACTCGAGGGTGAGATAGTGCCACGCTGCATATCACTTACAGGTTTTAACAATGCAGTTGAATGAACCTTCGGAGAGATAACACTACATGTTTTGGCTGGGGGCGTCACCCTGGAAACAACATTCCTTATCATGAACCAAGACACAACCTATAATGCCATTATAGGGCGACCATGGATACACGCCATGACGGATATCACCTCTAGTTTTAATCAGGTCATCAAGTTCCCTACCCCATGGGAAATGTTCAGCATCCGTGGTTAACATCGCACGGCTCAAGAATGCTACCGCATCTCCCAAGATTGCACATACGCTCAATAGTTAAGAGACGAAGGCTCAGGAGCACAACAATTACTGAAGTCGGTGCCCAAGTCCGATGAACAAACAGACGTCATCAGAGACCCTGACGCCATAGAAGCCACTGGGTCAACAGTGGAAAACCTCCACCCCGTCCAGCTGGACGAAAGTGATCACACAAAAAAGCCTACATCGGGCACAAACTCACAAAACCAAGTAGATTCCATAAATTTCTAACCGACAACGCTGATCTGTTTGCTTTATCCCATGCAGATACGCCAGATATCATGAAAGACATTGCAACACACAAGCTGAATGTCGATCCACTCTACCCGTTGGTATGACAAATTAGAAGAAAGTTCAATACCACAATCAACGAGGTCATCCATGAAGAGATAGAAAAATTACTCGCCAACGGTTCCATTCGAGAGTCAATGTACCCCCAATGGGTTACTAACGTCGTCATGGTGAAAAAGAAAAATGGGAAATGGCGCATGTGCGTAGACTTCGCAGACCTAAACAAAGCCTGCCCGAAAGAATCCTTCCTGTTGCCTCACATCAATTAGCTCATTGACGCAACAACGGGGCATGAGTTATTAAGCTTCTTGGATGCCTACTTAGGCTATAACCAAATCCTAACGAAGGGGGAGAGCCAAGAAAAACCACCTTCATCACCCATCAAGGGACATACTACTACAAAGCCATGCCGTTCGAGTTGAAAAATACGAGGGCGACTTATCAAAGGCTGGTCACCAAGATGTTTAAAGAGCAACTCAAAAAAAGGATGGCAGTCTTTAAACGACATGTTAGTCAAATCAAAAAGAAAATAGGACTACACCGACCACCTGAGGGAAGCCTTCGACATACTTAGACGATACGACATGAAGCTAAACCATAAAAACTGTGCTTTCGGAGTGACCTCAGGGACATTGCTCAGTTTTTTTGGTATGGTAGAGAGGCATCGAGGTCAACCTCGACCAGATCAAGGCTATAGAGGGAATACCTGAAATTCGACCAACAAGAAACAAGTGTAGAAGTTGACCGACCATATAGCCGCCCTGTCGAGGTTCATCTTATGATCCTCTGACAGATGCCACAAAATTTTCAATGTGCTCAAAAAGGATAATGGACTCCAGTGGAATTCCGAATGTGTCAATGCCCTAAGAGAGCTAAAGGCATACCTGTCCTCGCCCCCATTACTCGCCAAGGTAGAACTAGGCGAACATGTCTTAATCTACCTGGCCGTATCCGATGTTACAGTAAGTGCAATCTTGGTCTGTGAAAATAAAGGTACGCGATACCCAATCTATTACATTAGCAAAACCCTGGTCGATGCCAAAATGAGGTATCCACACCTTGAAAATCTAGCTCTAGCATTAGTCGTAGCTTCATGAAAGCAGATATCCTATTTTCAATGCCACCCTATCTCGGTGGTCACAACTTTCCCCCTAAGAAGCATCTTACATAAACCCGAGCTGTCAGATAGATTGGCCAAGTGGGCTATCAAATTAAGCGAGCACAATATAACATATAAGCCACGAACAACGATAAAGTCGCAAGTATTCATCGATTTCAGCTCCAAAATACTGCTCGAGGTCGAGTAGGAAATCGCCCGTACCTCCCCCAAGTCACCCAACCTATGGGTCCTGTATACTGATAGTGCCTCCAATGCATCAGGATCTGGACTGGGACTCGTGCTCGAGGTCCCAATAGGCAAAGTCATTTGCCAGTCTATACTGTGTCCTAACACGACTAACAATGAGGCCGAGTATGAGGTCATAATTGCCGTGTTAAAACTAGAACTCAAGTATAGAGCACGGTGAGTCATCATCCGAGTCATAAGGACTTTCCAAATAAAAAAAGAAAGGCTAAAAAAATATCATGCAGAAGCCCATAAGCTACTGCCCGATTTCGAAGAGTGCCAACTCTACCAAATACCACGAGTAAAAAACATCAAAGCAGACCTCGCCAAATTAGCAGCAGCCACCAAGAACATAATTGGAAAAGAAAATGTGGTTACCCTTCTCCGCTCATCAATAGACCAAATTGAGGTACGCAATATAAACTTGACTTGGGACTAGTGCCACCGTATTATGTCAAACTTTCATGATGGAGTTCTCCCACCCAACAAAGAAGAAGCTAAGAAGCTTCGAATGCAGGCAGCTAGATACAACATCATCAACCATGACTTGTACAAAAGAATGTTTGGCGGTCCCGTAGTGAAATGCCTAGGACCAAACCAAACTGGGCATGTCCTTGAAGAAGTACATGAATCCCAGTGTAGATCCCATAATGGTAATCGAGCCCTCGTTGGATACCTCATACGGCCAGATTATTACTAGCCAACCATGAAAAAGCAAGCCACCGACTTTGTTAGAAAGTGCGAAAAAAATACGCTCCAATGATCCATCAGGCAGGCGAACACCTCCACTCACTCATATCACCTTGGTCGTACATCAAATGGGGGATGGATATCATCGGACCCCTTCAAGCAGGAAGAGGTAATGTATGATTTCTTTTGGTTTTAATTGACTATTTTTCTAAGTGGGTAGAAGCAGGTGCATTTGTCCAAATAAACGAACAAGAAGTTATCACATTCATATGGAGAAATATCATATTCTTCTTTGGCATCCCCAAAGAAATCAATTGTGACAACGGACCCCAATTCACCGGAAAAAAGATCGCCAATTTATTTGAGAAATAGCACATCAAGAGAATAGTCTCCACACCATATCATGCTGCAGGCAACGGTCAGGGTGAATCCTTTAATGAAACAATACTGAACATCATGAACAAAAAGCTTGAGGACACCAAAGGACTATGGCCGAAACTGCTACCGAAAGTGCTATGGGCATATCACACCATGCCAATAACAAGTACAGGAGAAATGCCATATTCACTAGTCTATGGGGCTGACGGATCGATACCAGTCAAAGTTGGGGAGCCAAGTTTGGGATACTCCAACGAGAGCGGACCAAGTAACGATGAAGCAGAAAGCAAGACCTCGATGAAACAGATGAGCGAAGAGACATGGCCTACGTGAGAATGATAGCTTAAAAATAGCAAGAATAACGGTACTACAATAAAAAATCCAAAGTCAGACCACTCAAGGTAGGGGACTATGTACTCAAAGCCAAGACGCAAACGAGCAAAGACCCTCGGGAAGGCAAACTGGGAACTAATTGGGGCGGACTATACAAAATCACAGCTACAATAAACAAATGGTCATTCTAACTAGAAACTATGGAGGGAAAAATACTGCCAAACAATTGGAATGTCACCCACCTCAAATACTTCAACTTCTAAATACGGACGTCCCCCGAGTCATAATCTTTTTCCCTCACCCGATTTTTGTCCCAATTGGGTTTTCTCGTGGAGGTTTTTAATAAGGCAACGAAGAGGGTGTCTCGGAGTTTAGGTATTAAGTTCATCGCCGCGCCTATCGACTACTTCTCTAGGCCGAGCGATGAAGGGACTAGATAGACTAGGACTCCTCGAATGTATGTACGGATCGAACAGAAACATGTAATATTCTCCAAATGAATAAATAACATCATATGACATTCTTACACAACACCAAGTTTACACAATCACGCCAACGCAAAGGAAATATACATTCGATCTCACTCAAATTATTTTCTAAGTCTACATTCGACCTCGCTCGAATTAACAGATATTCGACCTTATTCAAATCGATTTACATTTGAACTTGTTCGAATCGATCTACATTCGACCTTGTCTGAATCAATCTATATTCGACCTCGCTCGAACTAACATACATTCGACCTCGCTCGAGTTAACATACACTCGACCTCGTTCAAATCGATCTACATTCGACCTCGTTCAAATCAACCTACATTCGACCTTACTCGAATTAACTCACAATAGTCCTCGCTCGAATTAATTCACAATCGACCTCTGTCAAATCAACTTACATTCAATCGACCGAAGGTCAGGGACTTTCTCTCAAAAAATACACGGGAAAGAAAAAAGAAAGAAAACCCAGAAATACACAACAAAAGACAACTATTCCATTTCAATCATTCCATTCCAATACATTTTACAAAGGTCTTGAAAAGACGCCCCCACAAAAAGAGAACAAAAAAAACACAAAAAACAAAACCAAGTACAAAGACTTCACCCCCTATTGTCCCCCCCATTGTCTACATACTCATCATCGTACCAAAGGTCAGAGGCAAACCCTTCTAAGGAATCTCCATTATTGTCTCCGATGGGCGTGTCAGGATCATAACCACAGATGTCACGAGCTGCACGCACCTTGACATGAACATCCTCAAATTCCGCCTTAAAAATCTTCCCATCATTTTCAGAGACCTATGTATTTCACGTTGGGCCTCACAATGAACCCGTATTTCAAATAACTCATGTGACACACCGGGATCGGCAGAAGTATGAGATGTAGATGGCTGGGCCTATTGTTGCGCCTTCTCGGCTGTTAGAGCGATAACTTGCTCATTCAGATCAGACAGCTCCACCTCAAAACCCTCAATCCTCTCCCCAAACTTCGCCTCATTGAGCGCCGAAGTTTTTGTTTCAGTGGCTTGCTTAGACCTACAAACACGAAGGGTGCCCTCTAGGGCCGTCGCCTCTGCCATATCAGCCATTCTGACTTTCTCAGCCTGACTCAACTCCTCAACCTTATTACTTAGTTCTTTCCTTAAGTTCACAGCCCTTGTTTCGCTCCGCTCGAGCTCAACCTTTAAAGATGCTATATGCGCCTGAAGGTTAGTATTCTTGTCCATCACTTCCTTGCTCACCTCGAGCTTGTCCTCTTTAGCCTTTAGTGCCCCCTCGAGCACGCTGTATCTACCGATGGACCTCAAAAGCTCTTCATTTTTCTCCTTCAGTTCATTATCTCTCTGCTTGAGCCCATCGTGGAGTGACTAAAACTGGCCATAGTGGCTATTTAAGTGGACCAAAATTCGGTGCTTATAACAGTACTCTCTATACTTGGATACCATCTTCTTAAAGAGGGCCGTCCTCCATTCCTCCTGCCGATCACTCTCAATCTCCATGATAAGGGTCTGACATGTGAAATAATACGAAATGAACTAACCTAACATGAAAAAAGCAAACTTACGCGTAAGGACATGTTGGATATGCACAACGACAGATCCACATCCTTCATCTTCTATAGCATCCTATTCTCTGAATCTGCACATAGAGGAGCGAAGTTCAACACCGCCCATTCTGAGTTGGCCAAAAGATCATAATCTACAAGGATGACTATATGTCGATCTGGATGCTCCGTCCTTACCTCCACTCGAGTGAACCTCTCCTCAAAAGCCCACACCTTCTCGAGGTCGACATTGGATCTTGACCCATCATCTTCTATGAGGATGGTTTTATCCCTTTTGTCTGCTAATTATGAGACAGCCTCACTTATCCATGCAAGTTCTCCTTTGTCGTAGGTCCCTTCGACCTATGACGGCCTTCCCTCTATGATGATAGCCGGTGTGGGAGTAGCATCAATGTCGGTTAAGGGTGCCATCTCCGCATCCAAAACAATGTGCCTTTTTGACTCGGTATCAGCAGTACTAACCCTTCCAGTCTACACCTGCTGCCTTTTCCTAGGCATCGTCTACTCTTCATTATGAGACGTCTCGTCAATTAGATGTATAACACGGTGATCAGAGGTCTAAATTGGTGTAAAAATTACCTATAGGGAAGAACCACACAACGACGGGGCTAGAGTTTGACTCTCTCGTACATTTTTAGCCAGTACAAATTGCATTTCAGCCGAAGTGACTGCCTAGCAAAATGCAGGCATCAAAGCCTTCGCCTTCTTAGAAGTGTGCCAACCTGGCACAAAAATAAAATCATGGTTAACAAATAACGACAACAAGACAATGATAAGTAATAACAAAAATGAAAGGGTCGTAGAAATGCGAATCAGACTCACTAGTCAAAGGCTTGGTACCGAACCGCTTGTTAAAGCAGATTTTGGAGGCTCGTGGGATCAGTTCTTGCCTCTAATAGAGTTTGCATTCAACAAAAGCTATCTGTCAAGCATCCAGATGGCTCCCTATGAGGCTTTATTGGTAGGCGGTGTCGGTCGCCAGTTGGATGATTTGAGTTATGAGAGGCTCAGTTGTTGGGTACAGATCTAGTGGAGGATGCCTTAGACAACGTCAGGATCATTTAGGATAGGCTTCGTACAGCTCAGTCCAGGCAAAAGAGTTATGCCAATTGTAAGGTTCGTGAGATGGCATTCATGGTCGTGAGCGAGTGTTACTTCAGGTGTTGCCTATGAAGGGCGTGATGAGATTTGGGAAGAGGGGAAAGCTTAGCCCGAAATTAATTGGCCCGTTTGAGATTCTTGATCGAGTGCGAGAGGTGGCTTAAAGACTTGCGTTACCGCCGAGCTTATCAGCGTGCATCTAATATTTCATGTGTCCATGCTTCGGAAGTGTCACGACGATCCATCCCACGTGTTAGACTTCAACACAGTCCAGTTGGACAAGGACTTGTCCTGTGAGGAGGAGCCGGTAGCTATTCAAGACCAGCAGGTTTGTCAGTTGAAATCAAAGAGTTTCCCTTCTGTTTGTGTTCACTGGATAGGTCAGCCTATTGAGGCAATGACCTGGGAGTCCGAGTCTGATATGCGGAGCCGATATCCCCATCTTTTTTCTGACTCAGGTACTTCTTTTTGTTATGTCTGTTCGAGGACGAACGATTGTTTTAGAGGTGGAGAACGTGATGACCCAAAAGTTCATTACTTGTTTCGAAAGTAAAATTTGTGTTCCAAGGCCTTAAAAGCCTCCTTTTAGTCATTTTGATTTGTGTGACAGTTCGGGTGTATATCCGGAACACTTTTATGTGAAAATTTGATGAAAATGCTAATTTGGCCTTTAAAATTTATTTTAAGTTGACTTTGATCAACATTTTGAGTAAATGGACCCGGACCAGTGATTTGACGGTCCTAGGTAGAAAAATATGACTTGGTTTTTCACCAGGAAATGAATTCCGAGGTCCCAAGCCTGAGAAATGAATTTTTGAAGAAAATTGTTTAACTAAAATTATAAGAGTTTTTTGAAATATAAATGTGTTTGAAATTGATGGTATCGGGACCGTATTATAGTTTAGGAACCCGGTACAGGTCTTATATGGTATTTAAGTTGAGCCTGTAAAATTTGGTAAGAAGCGGACTTGATATGACATGAATCAGACCCTCGATTGTTAAAAATGGAACTAAAGAGTTCATGAGATTTTTCTTTGATTTTCATGCTAAATTCATAGTAATTGATGTTATTTTGATGATGTGATCAAACGAACAAGTCCGTATGATGTTTTTAGGTTAGGGTGCATGTTTGGTTTGGAGCCCCGAGGGCTTGGGTGAGTTTTGGATAGGCCAGAGAGTGAAATTTGACATAGGAGCAAGTGTTGGTATCTGGTATTTTTGCCCAGGCCTCTGATCTCGCAATTGTGAGATTAAGCTTCACAATTGCGAAGAAGACATGCTTGGTTATTGTGAACCCAGTGTCACAAATGCGAACCAAGCCAGGACAGGCCTTGGTCGCAAATGCAACCCTTTTATCGCCAATGCAGCATTGCAAATGCTAAGGTGACCAGATTTCTTCATGGTCGCAAATGTGACATATTCTTCGCATTTGCGAATATAGCATGTCCTGAAGGGGATTGCAATTGCGAACCCTGGTCGCAATTGCGACATCTGCAAATAGTTAATTTAGACTTAGACGCATTTTTCTTCATATTCCAAACTCTCTCAAACCCTAAGCTCTCTTGGGCAATTTTCTAAAGAATAGTTCTTCTCCAAATCAATTGTAAGTTGTTTCTAACTCATTTTCTTTAATCTGTAACATCTTTTCACACGATTTCAATTCAAAATCAAGGGTTTTCATGGGGAAAATTGGGTGTTTTGGGTAGAAATTAAGATTTTCAAATTTTAGGGATTTGGACCTCGATTTGAGGTCCGATTTCAAAACAAATTGTATAATTGAGTTCATGGGTGAATGGGTAATCGGGTTTTGGTTTGAACCTCGGGTTTTGACCATGTGAGCTCGGGGTCGATTTTTGACTTTTTAGGGAAATCATTGAAAAACCTATTTTCATGCATTAGAATTGATTCATTAGCATTTATTGATACCGTTAAGTAACTTGTGTCTAGATACAAGCAAATTGGTGGTGGGAACGAGAGGTCAAGCGGTAGTTGAGGCTTGAATTGTGTTCGTGGCATCGAGGTAAGTGTTTGGTCTAACCGTAGCTTGAGGGAATAGGTATTATGCTTTATTTTCTATGTATTAGTGTAGTGTACGATATATATATGTGTGGTGATGAGTACCTATATATTGGTGTCAAGAATGTCCGTGAGTCTTAATTTGTGATCGTTGTGGTTCTTAATAAGTACTACGAATGCCTAAATTGTTGATCATCCATGTTGAGCAAAATTTATGATTATTATCTTGGTAGTTGGTTTGGTTGAGCATGGCTCTAGTTGAGGTTCAATTGTGAAGTTGACTATTGGTATAAGTTTGGTTACAGCTGATTCCCTTGCCGGGACGTATTTAAATTTTTATTATTGATTCCCTTGTCGGGATGTATTTACACCTACTGTTGATTCCCTTGCCAGGACATTGTTGTTGCTATTGTTTGGGTGAGGAAAGAGTGATGAAGCACGAAGGGTGATGGCGTGCACATTTATATTTATGCATTTGGTGAGGAAAGAGTGATAAAGCACGAAGAGTGATGCCGTGTACATTTTCATTGATACTGATGCATATGGTGAGGAACAGAGATAACGCACGGCGGGCGATGCCGTGCATATTTTTGATAATTATATGGAGAGGGAGAGAGATAAATCATGAAGGGTGATGTCGTGCACATTTCATTACTTGATTTCATTGGTGAGGATTGAGAGTAAAAGCACGAAGGGTGATACCGTGCACATATTGCTTGTTTGTTATGAATTCTTGTTGTTTCATTTCAAATATCGTAATTGCATTACTCTACCATTACTGTGATTCTTTGTATTGGTATTTCCTCCATAGCATGTTACGCCTCCCTCGTTACTTTTGAATTACTCTTATTATTGTTGTTCTGTTAGATACGGTTTAGCTGCAGGTTATTGGTTTTTTATGTCCTAGCCTCATCACTACTTCGCCGAGGTTAGGCTCGAGACTTACTAGCACATGGGGTCAGTTGTGCTGATACTACACACTGCACTCTTTTGTGCAGATCCCGATACTGGAGCATAAGGACCTTAGTTTGGGGTTTCTACCTTCAGTCCATCAGGAGACCCGAGGTAGTCCTGCAGGTGTCTGCAGGCCATGGCGTTCCCTCTCTATCTAGTTTTCATCTATTCTTTACTATTTCAAATACAAACATGTACTTTCTTGTTCAGACTCTATTTGTAGTTTTCTTAGATAGTCCGTGAGATTATGACATCAGTGTTGGATAGTTTATATTATGGATTCACATTGTTATTAGCTAATTTGTTAAATTTTTATTCTTCCGCTCTGTTAATTTTTGATGCTTATAAATGTTAAATTTCTGATGACACCAGTTAGACAATTGCCCTAGTAGCTTTTATGGGCTTGATAAACTGAGTGTTCAATCCTTATTTAGATTCCTTCATAATTGTCTTCATTGATGATATTTTGATTTACTCCCGCAACTGGGAGGAGCACGAGCAACATCTTCGAGTCGTTCTTTACACACTGAGGGATAGTCAGTTGTATGCTAAGTTTTCGAAGTGTGAGTTTTGGTTGAATTCGGTTGCATTCTTGGGTCATGTTGTATCAACAAAGGGTATTTAGGTAGATCCGAAGAAGATAGAGGCAGTCAAGGACTAGCCTAGACCTGCATTAGCTACATATATCTGGAGCTTCTTGGATTTAGCGGGCTATTACCGTCGGTTTATGGAGGGGTTTTCATACATTGCACCCTAATGACCAGGTTGACACAGAAGGGTGTCCAGTTCAGGTGGTCGAATGAGTGTCAGGCGAGCTTCCAGAAGCTTAAAATAGCTTTGACTATGGTGTCGGTATTGGTTTTGCTCATAGGTTTAGGGTCATATACAATGTATTGTGATGCATCGCGTATTGGACTTGGTAAGGTGTTGATGCAGAACGGCAAGGTTATTGCATATGCTTCGGGGCAATTGAAGATCAACGAGAAGAATTAGCTAGTTCATGATTTGGAGTCGCAGCCATTGTTCATGTGCTGAAAGTTTTGGAGGCATTATTTATATGGCGTGTCTTGTGAGGTGTTCATATATCACAAGAGTTTGCTATACTTGTTCAACCAGAAGGAGCTAAATTTGAGGCAGAGGAGGTGGTTGGAGCTGTTGAAAAACTGTAATAATACCATCTTGTATCATCAGGGAAAGGCCAATGTGGTGGTCGACGCTTTGAGTAGAAAGTGAGCTAGTATGGGCAGTCTTGCGTATATTCCGGTTGGTGAGAGATCGCTTGATTTGGATGTTCAGGATTTGGCCAATCAGTTCGTGAGTTTGGATGTTTTTGAGCCCAGCCGTGTGTTAGCTTGCACAGTCGCTCGTTCTTTATTATTGGAGTGTATCCGAGATCGGGAGTATAGTTATGGTGACGAGTACCTATAAGTTGGTGTCAAGCATGCCCGTGAGTCTTAATTTTTTATCTTTGTGGTTCTTAATAATTACTACGAATGACTAAATTGTTGATCATCCATGTTGAGCAAGATTTATGATTATTATCTTGGTAGTTGGTTATTGTTGAGAATTGGCTCTAGTTATGGTTCAATTGTGAAGTTGACTACTGGTACATGTTTGATCATAGCCGATTCCCTTGCCGGGATATATTTAAATTCTTTTTGTCGATTCCCTTGTTGGGATGTATTTACACCTATTGTTGATTCCCTTGCCGGGACATTGTTGTTGCTATTGTTTGGGTGAGGAAAGAGTGATGAAGCACGAAGGGTGATGTTGCACATTCCTATTTATGCATTTGGTGAGGAAAGAGTGATAAAGCACGAAGGGTGATGCCATGCACATTCGTATTATGCATTTACTGGGGAAAGAGTGATAAAGCACGAAGGGTGATGTCGTGTACATTTTCATTGATACTGATGCATATGGTGAGGAAGTGAGATAAATCATGAAGAGTTATGACGTGCACATTTCTAATAATTATATGGTGAGGAAGAGAGATAAAGCACGAAGGTGATGTCGTGCATATTTCATTACTTGATTGCATAGGTAAGGGTTGAGAGTAAAAGTACGAAGGGTGATGTCGTGCACATATTGCCTGTTTGTTATGACTTCTTGCTATTTCGATTCAAATATCTTAACTCCCTTACTCTACCATTACTGTGATTCTTTGTGTTGGTATTCCCCCATAGCATGTTACCTCTCCCCGCTACTTTTGAATAATACTCTTATTACTGTTGTTCAGTTAGATACTGTTTAGCTGCAGGTTATTGGTTTGTTGTGTTCTAGCCTCGTCACTCCTTGACCGAGGTTAGGCTCAACACTAACAAGCACATGGGGTCGGTTGTACTGATACTACACTCTGCACTCTTTTGTACAGATCCCGGTACTGGAGCATACAGACCTTAGTTTGGGGTTGCTGCCTTCAGTGCATCTGGAGACCCGAGGTAGTCCTGCAGGCGTCCGCAGGCCCTGGCATCCCCTCCCTATCTAGTTTTCATCTGTTCTTTACTATTTCAGAGACAGACATGTACTTTCTTGTTCAGACTCTATTTGTGGTTTTCTTAGATAGTTCGTGAGATTGTGACACCTGTTCTGGTAGTTTATGTTATGGATTTGCATTGTTATTAGATAAAATTGTTAAATTTTCATTCTTGCGCTCTATTAATTTCCGTTATTTATAAATGTTAAGTTATAAATGTTAATGGATTAAAAATTAAGGGAGCAGGATAAGTGGCTTGCCTAGCTTTTACCAGTAGGCGCCATCACGACTCCCGAAGGTGGAAAGTCTGGGTCGTGACACACGGTTGCATAGATGAATTAGCGTGCCCCTATAGAAACTGGGTGAGAAGAGATGCAACAAGTGAGGAATGGAGACTTCGTAACCAGCCAACTCTACGAACTTTGCCAACATCAAAAAGGCTTTATATAGGTAGGGGAAAGTTGTGTCGGGCAGATGCCGTAAAATCGGCATAATTCCTCAGCAAAAGGTGGAAGAGGAAGAGAGTAACCCACCAAAAATGGTTATTTGTAGAAAGCACAATACTCAGGTCGGTGAAATTGTATTGAGTCGTTCCCTGCCTGAATAATATCGATGTGAGCAGGAATATGGAATTTAGACCACAGGTCAGATATTTGCTTTGACCCCATGACTGATAGACCCTGCTCAAGAGCAGGAGCAAGTTCTTTCTGTAAGTCATTTCTGACTAATGGGTTCCGAGGAACTATCTCCTCCACGGTGGAAAAACTATCGTCTTCCGCAACCGTGAGTTCGCCACCACCGAAAGGCATAGCTACCGATAAACGGGTGGCTTCAAAAACTATATCAAAAGTGTGAGGGGAGTTTGTCATTTCTACAAGAGACGTGTATATAGAGAGTTGGAAGAAGGGTATCAACAGGAAAGCTGGAACTGAAAAACAAAAGTAAATCGGAAGCAAGGGTTAGAGAAGAAGCAAAAGAACAAGCTAAGTACCAAAAGAGTAAAAAGTTCGAAAAGTCTCATTCTGAATCTCCCTTCCCCTATTTATAAGGTATTGTGGCGTCCAGATCGATGCAAGAAACTATCATTGACACTAAGATCGAAGCAACAAGGGCACTGAAAATGACACATTGCATCGGGAAGATGTGTAATGATGACGTGCGTGGTCATGATGTCATCATATGTTGATCACACCAACCACAACCTTTGAGCCGATCCGTCATCAACACGACCTCGGCCAATAAGCTCATTCACCACGGCGGAATATCTTATGATTAGGTACAAATAAAATTCGTTGATCAAGGACTCATAAGAGGACGACCTCAATAAGCAGAGGGACTAACTGTATGGGTCAAAATTAGGTCTAGTTTAGCGAACGCAGATGGGAGAGCTGAGGCTGAGGTCAAAACCAAGCATAGTTCAGTGGCGAGGAGTCGCTCAAAGGAAGAGACCTGTGCCGAGGTCGAGTAGAGAGCAATCAGTTGCAAATGTTAGAATATTCTTAGGATTATGAATAGGAGTATTCTATTGAATATTCCCCCATATTGTACTTTTTAGGGTTTTCTAGGGATATCCCTTATAAATAGGTAGAGAGAGAACAAAAGGAGATTTGAAACTTTATGTGAAACAACATCTTGTAAGAGTTGAGTATCAAGAATATACAAAAAGCTTGTCTTGTCTCCTCTATTTGATTCCATTACAGAACATTCTTCTCTTATTCACAAGATCCAAGAACACGTTGTTTATTCCCATAGTTTGCTTTCACACGTTGCCTCATAGGAGGGAATCATCCACCTTACCCAATATTTGGATGAAATATTCCTTCTTATTATATTAAATGCTATTTATCACATTTATTGCATGTTTCATTATCACATTTATTCCTAATCGTTGGGCACTAACTTGGCATTTGATGACTTGAACACGATCCCATAACATCTAAGTCGTTTGATTTCGGATCTAGAATTTATTACTTTTAACTTGAATTCACCCCTTGTCCCTTCATTAAATTGGTTTACCTAAAAGAGCTTGATACTTTTTGGTCAAACAAATTGACTTATCATGTGTGATATCTAATTTTTCCTGACGATGGCTTTCTGGATGTCATAGATTTGGCGTGACCCCCCGTACTTTAATATTAGGATAAGTCGCAACAATTCATATGAGGTTGAAGGGATTAAGACCCCGAATGTTTAACAACCTTAATACCGTTAGATATTATGTTAGTATGGTATTTTCTTCTCAACTTTAGTTTGTCGCAAAACAATATCACTATTCTATATTGAGAAATAATTTCTAGTAATTTTATGACATGTTTTATCGTTCTCTCACTTTCTCTCGTCTAATTTTTGGTGTAAGTAACATCATTACATAGCATAGTACTTCCCAACTCTAAGAGTAATAGTTTCTAAATTGTGTGCCTCAAAAATCTAGGTGATCATATATTTTGAACTATAAAATGTTTACAATATCAAGTTGGGAACTAGCTAACTGATTAAATATGGCGATAGGACGAAGGAACTTGTCTGAAGACTATGAAGACAATTTAGATGGATCAAATAGAGTAGTGTATGTCTTGGTTTTAGTTGAAATTCTATTGACATGATTAAATAGAGTAGTGTATGTCGTGGTGTTGCAAACTTCAGTCACTAAAGAGAGATAGGCAACGAAATTGCATACACTGCGTTGGAATTTTGACTAGAATGTCCGATGAAATTATACTTTTTAAGATTGCGGCCTCTGTTGTCTCCTGCACAATGTACTCGGATATGGAGCAATCGATCTGATTTTCTTTTTAGTCCGTCAGTTTAATCGTGAAATACATATGCCTTATAAATTATTTTTATTTAAAGATTCCTTCTTCAAATAGTGAAAACATGCTTTAAAATTCTAAGTACCAGTTCGCATTTACTTGGGTTGGAAATCCTACGCATCAGATTCTTGAAAAGAATCAGCCCTTATGACTGCAGAAAGATTGATTTTAAAGGAAAGATTAGGCAAGAATTCCCTTAAAAGGTGCAATTTAATATATTCCCTTCATTCAAATTTACTTGTCCATGTTCACTTTTATTTGTCTAACTAGTTTGAAAAATCAATAATTTACCATTTTACACTTGTTTTACCCTTTTACCATTTTCTAACTCATTTTCCAACATTATGAATTTATTTTAGTCGAAGTTGATTTTGCATAGTTACCATTATTACTATTTTCGGATATGGTAAATTATACTCATAATATAAGAAAGTTTATGAGATTTTCTTTATTGTAAAGAGCGAAATTCTTTTCTCACAAGAAAAGAAGGTTATATTTTTACCATTTTAAGAATTACGCGTACGACAATTTATACTCTTTATATGAGATTAGAAAAATTATAAGTTAAGAAAATATATATATTTTTACATGGATGTTTTAATGAAATAATAGTGTATGTATATGGTACCACATGACCATGATAGTAAGTTATATAATATGTATTAAAAGTGAGAGTATTTTAAGTAACTTGAGATAATTCCTAATTATGTAGATATTTGGTTAATTATAAATATTTTTTTGGTGGAACATTAACCATGTAATTAAGGAAATTGGTGGATAAAATTTAGATAAAGTTTAAGTGTGGAAACTGGCAGCAAGCCACTAACCAAACACTGACTCTTAAGTAGGGGTGTTCATGGTTCGGTTTGGATCGATTTTTCTCTAAAAAGTAACCAAACCAAGTAAGTCGGTTTTTCAAATATTAGAACCAAACCAAACCAATTAAGTCGGTTTTTCTCGATTCGATTTATGTCGGTTTTTCGGTTTTTTCGGTTATTTGTCGGTTTTTTCTTAAATATAAGACATACACTACCAAAGACATATTTCTCCAGCCACATTTTCAATGTAACACTATCAAATCAATTGTCCTTTGAGAAATATATTATTTACCAAGATATATTGATGATAATTGAATCAAATAGTGATGAATAATTTAAGGACTCAATTAAAAATATATTATTTTTAACACGAAATGGATTCTTACGCTAAACAAAAGAAAACTACCAATCAAACTAGAATGTTAAGGTAAAGAACTATATTAAAAGTGCAAAATATTATCAGTTACCATAAATTTTTTGAAACTTTGTATAACAATATACACACATATATATATATAGGTGTAATAATAAATTTGAAATAGCTACTCCTATAATCGGTTTGGTTTTGTTTTTTTTATTAAAACCAAAATCAAACTAGATTTTATCGATTTTTAAAATTCAAAACCAAAACCAAACCAAACCAAACCAAACCAAAAAGTATCGATCTTTTTGGTCGATTTGGTTTATTTTTCGGTTTGGCTCGATTTTTTAGATTTTTATGAACACCCCTACTCTTAAGTCATATTTGATTAAGTGGCAGGAAGGTGTTTGCTTTTTAGTTATTCTTTTTCATTTTTCTTGTGCCTTCATCTTTTAGGACAACGACAGCAAGCAAAGGCTTAAGGTATACTTAGAGCCCATTTGGATTAGCCGATTTGAAGTAGTTCATAAGCCTTAGGTACTGAAAAGCACTTTTAAGTGCTAAAATTAATTTAATAAATAAATAGTTATGTGTTTGGATATAAGTATTGAAATTGATAATAAGTTGCTGCAGTATTTGATAAAAAAGTATTGATAATTTCTTTTTATGTTAAAATGACTTAAATAACCTTAGAACTGTTTACACTTATAAGAGCGTGTGACGACCCGGCCCGTTGTCACGTGAGTTACCGTCCCGTTTTCCCCATATTATGTTGTTATATGTTTCAATATCAGTATTTGAGTTGATCGGATAGAATTGAATTGATTTTAGTTGGAAATGAGGCACATAGTCTCTTAGAAGGAAGCTTGTTTTGGAAAAGTCAACCGGAAGTTGACTATATAGTTAGAAGGCTCGGATGTGAATTCCGGTGATTTGGTTAGCTTCGGGGGATGATTTGTGACTTAGGAGTGAAATCGAAATTTAATTTGGAGTTCCGGTGTATAATTAGGCTTGAATTGGCGAAGTTGGAATTTTGGCGAATTCCGGTTGATAGGTGAGATTTTGATCCGAGGGTCGAAATGGAATTTCGAGAGTTGCAGTAGCTTCATTAGGTGATTTTGGATATTTATGCAAATTTTCAGGTCATTCGTACATCGTTTGGTTGGGTTTTTGATCGAATATGCAATTCGGAAGTTTTTAAGAAATTTAGGCTTTGATTTGATCATAATTGAGGATTTTGATGTTAACGTTAGTGTTTTGATGATTTGAGCAAGTTTGAATGAAGTATTATATCATATCTGTGCTTTTGGTTGAGGTCCCGAGGGCCTCGGGGTGAATTCAGATGATTAAACGGAAGCTGGAAGCTTGGTGTTGCAGCAAATCCTTAAGCCTGCGGAAAAGGAGCCGCTTAAGCGGTTCCGCAGATGCGGTGGGAGAGCCGCAGAAGCGGCCAAGGGGAGCCCAGGAGGATTCCGCAAAAGCGGAAGTCTGGTCGCGTTAGCGGGTCCGCAAAAGCGGAGAAATCACCGCAGAAGCTGAAGATGGGGAACCGCAGAAGCGGATGCCTGATCGCATAAGCGATTTTTGGGGAGTTTAATGAGAACCGCATAAGCGGTCGAATGGCCGTAGAAGCGGTCCCACGTAAGCAGTATCGGGACCGCAGAAGCGAAAAATGCTGAGGGTTTAATGAAACAGTGTTATCAAAATTTTAGAAGTTAGAAAAACATTTTTGGAATTCGGGGATAGGCGATTTTGTGCGATTTGGAGAGGATTCGAAGGAGATTCCATCAGGTATGAATTTTTAGCCTCGAATAGTGTTGTTATGGTATTAAAACAAGGATTAAACACTGAAAATTTAAGGAATCAAAGGGTAAAAAAGGAGGTTAGGGCTTGAAGCCTAAGAGAGTTTTAATTGATAATTTGAGGGGTCAAATGGACTCCGATTCTTGTGTATTTGATATGTACGGACTTGTGGTGAGACGAGGATTCCGGAAATATAAATTTTGGAATTTTTCGAGAAGTGGGCCCGGGGCTCGGGTTTTGCCAACTTCGTATTTTTGAGTATTTTTCGAGTAATTTCAATTGGGTTATGTTCCATTAGTCTATTGTAATGTATTCGTTATGGTTTTGACTAGATTCGACATACGAGGAAGCGGATTCGAGAGGAAAAGGCATGGCGGACTAGTTTTGTGGCCGGCTTGAGGTGAGTAATAGATGTAGATGATGACCTGAGGGTTTGAAACCCCGGTATATCACACTGTGATACTATATTGAGGCGAGACACGTACTCTATGGTGAGTATGAGGTCGTTTGTGATTGGAGGACTATGGCTTAGTCCGTCCGAGTGATGTTCATAATGTGCATTGACTAGAAATTGATTGGTAAACATCCTACTTGGATTGCTATGAGCATATTTGGGCTGCGTGCAGATTATTTGGATCCCGTAGGGATTATTATCACTGTTTTCATGATGTATATCATATTTTCATGATGTCAGTCCTGAGTTAAATATTGTTTTGAAATGGCTAGTAAAATTCTAAGGTTTTAACCACCTAATAGTAATTCCTGATAATTGGAACTGAAAATAGTAATCTTGATTGTGCCTGTGTGGCTGCATGCGTATTATTCGACTGATTGTGGATCGGGCTGTACGCCACAGTGAATGCTACGATGATATTGCGCTTGGGCTGCAGGAGCCCCTCCGAAGTCTGAACCCCTACAGTGAGCGCGGGTACCCAATGGATCGGGCTGTACGCTGCAGCGTTCATGTGCATTGCATTGCATTCATACATCTATACCTGCCTGTGTTATCTGTCATTAATTGTTGTTATTACACTGTTAAATGTGTAGGAGTATTGGTTATAAATTTACATTGTTGTATTTCGGGTTTTCTTACTTTCAGTCATTATATATGTCTATTACCACTGAGTTGGAAGTACTCACTTTACTCCCTGCACCATGTGTGCAGATCCAGGTATCCCGGAAGTTTAGCTGAGCTTTTGCTGACTTCAGAGTTTTCGTTTGGAGTTGTCGAGGTAGCTGCCTGACGTCCGCAGGACCCGACTCCTCCCCTATCCGCTGTTATTTGGTTATCCGCGTATTTCAGACTATGTATTATTACAGTCTTATTATACTGTACCTGTTAGAGGCTCTAGACTCATGACCCCATGTCTTTGGGAGTATATTCAGTATTTCATGATATTCAGCTTAATCTTTTAGCTTCATTGTTGTTAATGATAATTAAATAACTGGTTTGGAGCTTCATGCTCGGTTTGAGAGTGTAAATGGTCGGGCTTGCCTAGCAATTGTGTTGGGCGCCATCACGACCGAGATTGGGGTCGTGACTAATTTCTTCAAAATTTTAAATTCCAGATCGATTCAAATACAAAATATTCTATTTGTCATTTTACTTTTAAATACACCAAAAATTTGATATGTCCTCATTTATTACATACAGTTCAAAGATTAATACACAATCACATAGATATAAGTATGAAAAGAAATAGAAAATGTACTTATCATAGTCAATGAGAATTGTAGACTTGAAGAGGTAGAGGAGGGGGAGGGAGAGTGAGCAGTTTAGGTTGAATACTTGAGATGGTGAGTATCAGTATAGGAGTTTTGTTCTAAAAGAAAATATTTTAAGGATAAAGTAGTAAAACACTTAGTCAAACTTAAAGTTCTTATAAGCTAAAAATTCATAAGCTGGGGGTGATCAACTTATGGTTTTTGGCTTATTTTGGACTTATAAACACTTGGCTTATAAGTACTTTTAACTTTACCAAACGCGTAGATAAGCCGAAAAGTGCTTATAAGCTAGTTTGACCAGCTTATAAACTTAGCCAAACACCCTCTTACTTGAGCTTTTTAAGTGCTAGTTTCTGCAAAGTTTATTTTCTTACTTTTATGAATATAAGAATTAGTCCTTCTTAGAATGGACTTCTCATACATTTAAATGCATGAACCTGATAAGACCTCTTACTTTTTTTTGTCTGGACAATTAAAAACGAAATATCTCTTTTCATTTTCTTTATTCATTAATTTGCTTTTATTATGTTGGAATCGAAGTTTCACAAATTTCAGAACTTAATGGTGATTCCATGAAGAATTGGAAAGCAAAGGAAGCTAAAATTGTGAAGAAGAAGACCGACACACTCGAGGTGAACGTCTTATGTCCAAACAAAGAAGATGTATAAGATATTTAGATTTAGACTCTTTTCACAATTGGGCTCCAGGTGTTTTTGGGCTCAAAATACTTGTGCTACTGATTTTTGGTCTAATTTTTATTGGGCCCAAATTCGTCTGAAGCCTCTTGGGCCTGCTATAGAAGAAGACAAGACTATGTGTGCAGATTTTTTATTTCTTGTAGATAAAATATTCTTTCTCTTTCTATCCAATAAATTTGTTATAGAATAGCTAATAGTCATAGGCCAAGTGGCATAGTTAGTTATTGAAAGATTCTTTTTATTTGTATATAAGGACAAGTTCTGTACAGATTTGATATGTAACGAAATACACAGAAAAATTCTCTCAATTACATCTTCGTTCTCTTATTCTTCTAGCATCTTCATTCTCTTATTCTTCTAGCATGGTATCAGAGCTTTAGTGCTCGATCCTTCTTCAATCTATTTTTTTTGGTTATATCCTAATCAACCATGGGAGACCAAGGCAAGCTCCCTTCAGCATCTATCACAGTAACCAGCTCTCCTAAGATGGCAACATCTGCTTCTGAATTTCTTGACTCCTCACATCCCTTTTGCCTCCACCCTTCTAATTCACCTGGAATGCTTATTGTTAACTCTCCTTTTTATGGAATAGGATATGGGAGTTGGAGAAGGAAAATGCTCATCGCTTTGTCTGCTAAGAACAAAGTAGGACTCATTGATGGAACATTTCTTCAGCCTAAAATCTCTTCTGATGACTTTAAGTCTTGGACCCGTTGTAATGATATGGTAATTTCTTAGCTTTTAAACTCTCTTTTCATAGCAAAAGCAGAGAGTGTTCTGTACACCAAGACCAGCAAAAAAATCTGGGATGAGCTTGAAGAAAGATTTGGTTAGAGCAGTGGACCACAACTTTATCACCTACAAAAGGAGATTAGTGAGTCAACACAAGGAAATTTGGACATAGCAGGATACTATACTATGCTGAAAAGGCTATGGGATGAATTGGATAGTCTTGATATATGCCAACATTGTACCTGTGACTTCAGTTGTGGTGGTAAACTCAAAAACTACAAATATCAATAGGATAGCAGACTCATTCAGTTACTTATGGGACTGAATGACACTTATGCAGCATCCAGAAGCAATCTACTTCTGCTATCTCCTTTGCCTTCACTGAATCATGCCTACTCCTTGCTTATCGAAGATGAGAAGCAAAGAGAAGTACATATCTCTCATCATCCAGCTGAAAGTCCTTTATTGCAGCTCAACAGTCCTATGGAGGACATAAAGTCACACCTGCTAAGAAGTTCAACATGGAAACAAAGAAGGGAACTCAGTTTTGCAACTATTGCAAGAAGCAAAATCATACCATTGAAAATTGTTATAGATTGATTGGTTTTCCCTCAGATTTTAAGTTTACCAAATCCAAAAGATTCAATGGAGCAAAAAGCAATGCAGCAGTTTCGATGGACACTTCAGATACTCAGCCAAATAATGCAGGAGACCAACCCATAACACAATATTAGTTTCACATCCTTTACCAGTTACTTCAACAAGTGAAAGTTGGTTCTCCAATTGAGCAAACAGATGAGGAGATAGTGTCTGCTAATTGTGCTGGTATACCTCATTCTTCTTCCTCTTTTAAAATATATATCAGTGTTTCTCTTCAATCTATTTTTTGGATTTTAGATTCAGTGCTTCTGAGCACATGACTTCTGATTTGTAGCTTCTATTCAATGTCAAACTCCTTCCTAAGCCAGTCTATGTAAAGCTGCCTAATTCTGCTAAGATGTTGGTTTATCAGGCAGGGTCAGTAACCATTCTACCTGGCTTTACCCTTCATCATGTTTTGTTTGTGCCATGTTTTAATTACACCTTATTGTCAGTACACAAATTGTGTTTGAAATTTAATTGACTTCTGATTTTCTCCTCTTTTGGTGCAACATTGCAGGCCCCTTCACGGAAGAGGCCAGTGGTGCTTGGTAAAGTAACTAGAGGGATCTATGTCTTCAATTCAGTCCACTCAAGCCAACTTGGTCCAGCCAAGTTTCTCAAGCCTAGAGTAGTTATGTCTAATTTAATCGAGGCTTTTAGCTATTCTGTTTTTAGTCAAAAGTCTAGTAGAGCAATTTCCAATTCTAGCACATGTTTAGCATTTATTTCTAAAGATGTAAGTTTATGGCATAATAGACTGGGACATATGCCATTTTCTAATATGAAATGCATCTATTCTATTTCTTATTCTTCTTCTCCTTCTAATTTTCAGCCTTGTGATATTTGTGCTAAAGCTAAGCAAGTCAAATTACCTTTCCCCTCTAATTCAATAACAACTAAATAGATTTTTTATCTTATTCATGTCGACACTTAGGGACCTTACAATACACACACTTATGATGGTTACAAATACTTTCTTACTATAGTGGATGATTATAGTAGAGGCACATGGACATTTCTTCTCAAAACTAAGTCTAATGCTTTCACAATGCTCCAACAATTCTTAGCCATAACTGAGAGACAGTTTCACACCAAAGTAAAGGTTATAAGATCAGACAATGCCCTTGAGTTGGGATCCAGTCCCAGTACCTAACAATTCTTTTGCTTCCCAAGGTATTCTTCATCAAACAACTTGTGTTTTCTCTCCCCAAGAAAATGGGATTGTTGAGAGGAAGCATAGACATTTACTTGAAACCTGCAGGGCATTACTCTTTCAATCTAACCTTCCAGTCAAGTTTTGGGGGGATTGTTTGTGGACAACAACCTTTTTAATTAACAGATTTCCCTCTAAGGTTCTAAGGATAAAGACCCATTGTGAAGTCTTATTTGGTCTACCTCCTAACTAGGGTACATTAAGAGCCTTTGGTTGCTTATGCTATGATTCAACACTACCTACACACATATCCAAACTAGATCCTAGATCAGTTAAGTGTGTGTTTTTTGGGCATACTTCTGGGAAGAAGGGATATATGCTACTTGATCTACAAACCCACAAGGTCTTTGTTTCAAGGGATGTTGTTTTCTATGAACACATCTTTCTGTATACCTTTATCATCCCCCTGTCACCTATATTTTCAGTCATATTGTTTTCCCATTCCATTGACACTCCTGATCAAGCATCACCTGCACCTCCCTGCTCTATACCTTCCCCATCCCTAACAGCTAGACCTATTTCTTCTAGCATTGCCTCTTCACCACCATCTCCTCTTCATTCTACTCCGTTACCCTTTACTTATCCCATTTCTACTTCACCTACTTCTGCCTCTAACTCTCCCCTATTTCCTCCCGCTCAATCTGATTCACCCCTATTTCCAACCACTCTACCTTCTCAACCTTCTCTCAGAAGATCCACCAGAGAACATCATTTTTCCTCTTATTTGGATGACTACATATGCAATTCAGTTATTTTAACTAATCTAACTACCCACTGTTTTGCTTCCCCTGTGTTCCCTTCTATATTATCCTTTTCTGCCCTATCTTCCACTAACCAAAATATCCTAAACACCATTTCCTATATTTGATGAACCTAGCTTCCTTTCATCCTGGTTGGCAGGAAGCCATGAACCAAGAACTTGCAGCTTTAGATGCAAACAAAACTTGGGAGGTTGTGACCCTACCTAAGGACAGGAAAACATTGCCCTGTAAGTGGGTTTACAAGGTGAAATACTAGCAGGATGGTTCAGTTGAGAGGTTTAAGCTCGGTTAGTCATCAGGGGTGACATACAAAGGGAAGGGATTGATTTCAATGATACCTACTCCCCAGTTGTTAAGATGACAACCATTAGATATTTGTTGATAGTGGCGGTTAAGAAGCAGTGGGGTGTTTACAAATTGGACATTACCAATGCTTTCCTCCATGGTGATTTATAGGAGAAGGTTTACATGAAGTTTCCAGCTGGACTTACCCTTCCCACCCCTGCTCATATTTGCAAACTCCGCAAATCTCTTTATGGTTTATGCCAAGCCTCTAGGCTGTGGTATGTCAGACTTACTACTGCTCTGAATTTCAAAGGTTACTCTCATTCTCTCAACGATAACTAACTCTTTTTCAAGAAATCAGCATGCAACACTACCATCATTGTTGTCTATGTCGATGACATTTTACTAATAGGATATGACCCTACAGAACTTACTTCTCTTAAGGTGTTTCTAGACTCTAAGTTCAAAATCAAGGATTTAGGTCAAGCACATTATTTTTTGGGTATTGAAATCATCAGGGAAACACAAGGAATCATATTAACTCAAAGAAAATTTAGCTTGGATCTTCTTTTTGAATTTGGCTGCTTGGACTCCAAACCAGCTTCTTCTCCTCTTGATCCTTGTTACCACTTGCGTATGAATGAAGTTGATCTTCTACCAGATCCTTTCATCTATCGCAAACTCAATTATCTAACTCACACTCGTCCTGGTTTGTCATTTGCTATGCAGCACCTCAGTCAATTTATGCGATCGCTTCGTTATCCTCATTTTGATGCGGCTCTACGTTATTTATGTTACCTTCTTTTGGACCCTGGTTTAGGGCTTTTCTCTTATCTAATCCCTCCTTCAAGCTTGTTGCTTTTTGTGACTCCGATTGGGGCCGATGTCAAGACACTCGCCGATCTATCAGTGGCTATTACATTTCCCTTAGTTCTTCTCCCATTTCTTGGAAGTCCAAGAAGCAATCTTTGGTATCCCTTTCCTCCGCCGAGGTAGAGTACTGTTCTATGCGCCGAGTCATCGTAGAACTCACAAGCCTTCTCCGTCTTCTTGAAGACCTTTCTCTTACTCCTTCTATTCCTGTACCTCTTCACTCAGACAGTCAGGCCGCTATCCACATCGCCAAAAATCCTGTCTTTCATGAACGCACCAAGTATGTGGACCTTTTGACTGTCACTTTGTCCGACAGCAATACCTTGCTGGTCTCATCTCTTTATCCTTTGTTCCCTCCTTTTCTCAGATTGTCAATGTTTTCACAAAACCCCTTTTCTGGTCTGCTCCACAAGATTGTTTTGGGCAAGTTAGGGGTTGTTTCACATCCCTCTAACTTGGGGGGGGGGGGTATTGGAATCGAAGTTTCACAAATTTCAGAACTTAATGGTGATTTCATGAAGAATTGGAAAGCAAAGGAAGCTGAAATTATGAAGAAGAAGATCGACACACACGAGGTGAATGTCTTCTGTCCAAACAAAGCAGATGTATAGGAGATTTGGATTTGGACTCTTTTTACAATTGGGCTCCAGGTGTTTTTTGGCTCAAAATGCTTGTGTTGCTGATTTTTGGTCTAATTTTATTGGGCCCAAATTCGTCTGAAGCCTCTTGGGCCTGCTATAGAAGAAGACAAGACTATGTGTGCAGATTTTTTGTTTCTTGTAGATAAAATATTATTTCTCTTTCTGTCCAATAAATTTGTTATAGAATAGCTAATAGTCATAGGCCAAGTGGCATAGTTAGTTATTGAAAGATTCTTTTTATTTGTATATAAGGATAAGTTCTGTACAGATTTGATATGTAACGAAATACACAAAAAAATTCTCTCAATTACATCTTCATTCTCTTATTCTTCTAACATATTATGACAAAATGAAAAATCTTCATTTAGCAAAAGATGATTACTCTTTAAGCTTTCTTCTTGATAACAAGTGGTCTTATCTTTTTCTTCCGCCGGAAATGATTTATGCGGACAAGATACCTCCTGTTACACTAGAATTATGTGGAGTGTTTGAAAACTGATAACATACAGATTTTCCCTTACACAGGTATATTAAGGATATTCCTTCTTTTTTTTGGCATGATCCATACAATGCAAACAAAACGAGAAAATGTACAACTTCCATAAATGACTCTATTCGTAGAAACGCTAGATATGCCTATGTTCTTGATTCTCCATTTGTCCTATTATTTTATCATCTATTCATGGGTCTTAGAAGATACATAAGTTGATAAAATTTACTTCATGACATCAATCAAAGGTATAACGGTCGTATGATGTTCCGAGAAATTTTAGAGATGTACTCCTCATGCATTGCATTTATTCATACATGTAATTGACCCGTGATCAGATGGCGTTATATACGCGTATATATGTATATGGCATATGGGGAAAGTTTACGGCGTTATATATGCACCACCACCTGATCAGCTGGTATACGTTGATGATTTTGCCCACAGTGGCCGAGATGATATGATGGGATGCCCTCATAGGCTTGATAATTTTATGAATATATGTACCTATGCACGACATGACATTCATATGCATATGCATATGCATGACACTATAAGTATTTCATGATCTACAGAGTTATCCAGACTTACAAGTTGAGTCATTTACTCCACATTTCTTCCATGTCTTTTATATACTTACTTATGTGCCTTACATACTCGGTATATTATTCGTACTGGCATCCTTTTGTTGGGGATGCTGCACTCATGCGTGCAGGTATAAACAATCAGTTCGACGAGCCCTCATAGTAGACGAGATTAGCATTCAGCGAAGGATCGGTAAAACTCTACCTCATTCGGAGTGCGGCTAAGTCTATGAGTCATCGTGTTAAATTTTTGCTACATACTTATAGGTAGGCCGGTACCCTGTCCCGTTTTATGTCAAATAATCTTAGTGGCTTTGCAGACACAGGTTTATTTTGTATAGTATATCAAAGGGCTTGACTGACCATATGTATTCATGTTTTATAAATGATGTTTCATTGATATAGCATTTTCCCACTTACAATTGTACATTACGAGTTGTGGCCATGTTGGCCCATGATAGTTACAAAAGGAATGAATAAGTTACAGAATACGTCGCTGAGTGCTAGCCACACCTCCCTAGATTTGGAGCGTTACATTTGGGTCCCAAGGGAATTTTTCATCTTAACGTGCGCAACTTTCTTGACTACTTCTTCACATTCAAATTTGGTGGTCGGAAGTCAAGAAACCATTATTTAATATGATCATGCACAGTGCGTATACAGAAATTTCGTATGCAATATTAATATTTTAAAAATTAAACAAATAAATAAATTATTATAATGACAATCAATAGTATTGTTTTTCATATTTATACCCAATAAATATATTTTATTGATTAACTATGCACATATCTACTAAAAAATCGACACAACGATATCTCCTACTACTTGAAACTGCTTGGGGTGGCTTGGAATATACTCCCCTAATCATGCATGTGAATATAGGTCTAGTTATGTGCCTTCAAACCCATGTTAGGGATGGGTGGTAGTTTTTTTTTTCCAGTTGTGGGTTGCAAGCGCAGTAGAAAACTTTAATTTTTTGGTTTCTTCCTTGATGATTAAGGATGGATTAACTTATCAAATGTTCCCTTAATCACTTTCCAAAGAATGCTATAGCTCTAGTTTTGGTTAGTGCCATACATTGATGATGTAAATTTTTATAAATAGACCATCTGAAAAGCAATTACAAGTGTCTTTATTTATGAGCTGATCATCTGAAAAAACGAGCAATTCGTTAGAATCGATTAAATTACAATAGTATCTTTTAAATTATTAATAAGACTTAAGTTTTTTCTAAATGAAGGAAAAGGCAACATTGACCAACTATGTCCTCTACGTTCAGACTTCCCTCTGTCATTTTCCTCCCCCGACTACTTCCTTAATTCTTATATATGTTCGTTTATTTCATTTATTGTCTCCTTTGATAGTATTAGTATTGTTCTCCAATAAGATTTTCCCTTTTCTCAGATGCCTCTGATCCTTAAATTAATTCAATGTGTTCTCTTCGATCAATTGTTTTACACTTAAACTTCCGTATCATGTTCATGCGCATTCAAGATCCAAACTTAACTATTTCTTCCTTCATGGATCTGGTGACTCAAAAATACTCTGAATCCATTTCTCCCATTAAAAGTCCTCTAACTTCTTCTTCACATGCAGGGTTTTCTATTATAATGGTCACCATTATCGGTATATTGCCACTGGTTTCTTGCTAATTAGTAACTAAATATTTGTCATAAAATGCTGTTTGAATTGGAACATGAGTGGTCTTATGAGGCGATTTTCTTTCTCTAGAAGGTGTCGTGTTGAAGATCCATTAATGATTTACTCTCATGCAGTAGAAAATCAGGGACTATACAAATCTATAATTCGATCAATCCCCATATTTCAGTACAAGTAAAGGGAAGAAAAAGATGTAATATTTGGGGAGAAAACCAGAAGTTCATGTGAATGTGCTGTTTGTTTGAATGACTTTCAAGACAATGAGAAGCTAAGGAAAATTCCAAATTGTGGTTTCACATTGATTGTATTGATATTTGGCTACAAAATAATGCAAATTGTCCACTTTGCAGAACCACCATCTCATCAGCCAGAACAACTATGTTCCCTCAAGATCAAAATTTTACACATGCAAAGATGAAGATTATGTTACCATAGAAATAGCGGACAACAATATTATTCCTATCAATTCAATATTATCAGGGCATTTGTCGATTTACCCTACTTCTAGAAAAACTGATCCAAAAATTTAAAGAAAGAAAACAAAAAAGTTTTGTCATGTTTCAAGCATGGGGGATGAGTGGATTGACATATATAATAAGGAAAAAAGACGAAGAATTTGCAGTCCAACCCATTAGGAGATCTTTCTTTATGGATTCAGCAACCAATGGGCAACTTTACTTGACAGTTCAAGAAATTGTACAACATCAAAGGAAAGGTGTTGATGTTAGTCCTAGTGAAGGTAGCAGTGTAACGATTCCCGTAAGGGAATTGCCATGAAAAAAGCTAGGAAAAACTATAAAGAAGAAGAAAGGAAAATACAGAGAAAAAGATAGGTTTTCATTCCACATTCTGAAAATGAATGAGTACAAAACTATATAAAGGAATATCAGAACAACTTCGTAACAAACTAGACACGTGGCTATTAACTAGGTTATCCACTTTTAGGGACTAAAGAAAAAATAACTAAAGACTCCAGTTGACAATAAGTAAACTACTAACCCAAAAGATAAAAATAAAATAACTAAACAAATATCCATTTGTTCCTTTCGTTATATTCCATTCCCCTTCAAAGAACCTTGTCCTCAAGGTTCATAAATTTGAAATTGCTCGACAGGTGCTGCCCATATAGAGATATGTGTAAATACTGATATATGCTCCAGAACTTTTGATCCATTAAAAAGACACAAGTATTCACAAAAGGCATGTTAACTCACCTCACATATTGGATTGATGTTCCAATCTTTTGAATTCTGCAGAGAACTACATATTGTGAACCAATAACCTCCAAAAATAGGACTAGGTACCACTGCATCAGGTTGACTCCAGAATAGTAGTGAAGTACATTTGCAAGATGATCCATCAATAGTGCCACCACTTCAGTAAAGTGATCTCCTTGACTGTGGTGGAAATATTACCCTGTTCAATACAATTTTAATGGACAACTTCATAATAGTAAATGAATTAAGAGCATGAGAATATTCATCCTTTTGTCTGGAAATATTCGTTTGCTGCAATTCATAGACACATTGTGAGTGTAACTTTGACCACAAGTACCAACAACCTTGTTGAGCCCCACCTGCACCAACAACCTTGTTAAGCTCTTCTACTGTGTGATTCAAATTGCCATTGACATCCCTAACACTTGCAATATCAGGAATAATAGCAGCTACATGCATGAGAAGGATATCTTGGGATTCTTGAGACCCCCTTTTACTCCGAATAACCTTTTGACTAGAAGCAACATAAGCATGTTCAATACATGCTATCCCTATCTTCCACCGAGTCATACTGTGAGCTTGACCAACACCTTTCAAGATATCCACGGTGCTACTTACAAATAAAGATGTCATTAACCAGTGGTTGTCCATAATCAAAAGAAACTTAACAACGCAAGGTGATAAAATGATTCTACCATTTAAAGCACTCTTAAGAACCAACAGCAAGAAACCAAAAACAACATCAAGTCTATTTAAATCTTTCCTCAGTTGATCCTTGTGAAGGAAAGAATAAGTATGAGCTAGCTTAACAGAGTGACATTGAGTGGAAGACTTGAAAATATTGGTGATGTGTAATATTAGAAACACTAGTGTATGTCACACCTCCTTTTTTACACACCTACCCCGAATGATAAATGTATAAAGGAGTTTTTCCATTTAAAGTGATATTATTCGAATTGGGATTATTTATTTGATTTTTAGAGTCACCACTTGGGATAAGATTGATTTTTGGTGTCCTAAGTCACCGATTTAATTTAATCCCAAATCGAGGAAAATTGTCGACTTCCCAATTGGAGTCTGCGAACCAGAAATTCTGTGTAAGGAATTCTGTTGACCCGAGGGAAGGTATTAGGCACCCTCGGATCCAGTGGTTCTAGCACGGTCGCTTAAATTATTATAAATGGCTAAAAATTTAATTTTTATACATATTCCAACATATAGTGCAATTTTATAATTCCTTACCTTTTTGTATCAATTATTATTTTTATTTACGAAAATGAACGCCGTTTAAGAACGTGTTTTCGGATCACGTCACATGAAATGCACCCTGATCCTCGACACATTCCTATTCAACGTTTTTGGATTTGGATTGGGGTTGCATGAAGTGCATACCCGTATTTAAGAAGGTAAAATTATTAAAAATGCGCCTAAAACTGACTAACGTATTGTTATCTTTTGGGAAGGCCGTGAAATTTGCTAAACGGCCCGTCCCGAATTTCTAAGTATTTTTAATAAAATAATTAATGAGGGACCCGCAATTTATGGGTTTTGTTTAGCGAGGCTCATCTCATTTTTATTTAAAGGCCAACCTAAAGCAACTAAGATTTCTATTTATTACTTGTCTCTAAAGGTCAATTAATTTACATTTAAAAATTCGGGCCTCGAATTGAAGTCCGAATTCAAACAAAAGGGAAGACCCTTTTAGCTTGAACCCGCTACCTAATTCGAAACCCGATTTTATATTTTCCCATTAATCCCCATATTCCTAGTATGAATTTAAGTGAATTTCAGCTTCCAACATTTTTGGGCCTTGAAAATTTGGCCCATACCTGGAATTTAATCAGCCATGCCCTATAGAGGCTAAGCCATTATGGACTATACAAGTCATTTTGGGCCTGTATAAATACCGGGCCTGAAAATCAGCCCAAGCTAGAGATGCCACACAATTAGCACTAAACCACTACCATCTGCCTAATCTCACGAGTTGATTAAAATTAACATAGCTAGCTTCTAAATTTAATACACACATAAGAGTGCGAAATCATAGAATGAACGTAGATTTTGATTCAGAGAACTAATATACAATGAGTATGAACTAATTCGAGCGTTATCTGATATTTTTTGCATTTTTATTCTAAACCTATAAGCGTGCATTACAATTTTTAAAACTCATGAACGTAAATGGCAATTTCTAACTTAAGCTGATTCACACTAATGCTGACGTTTTAATTATTTGCAGCTGTTCAAGTGTTGAATTACTAATTACAAATTAAGATCTAAATCTAACTTCTAATACCATGTTACTACTAACATCAACCATTAACTAACCACAAACACAGGCATACTAAGCTAGTGATTATTAATAGTCCGATACAAATTAAAAATTCAAAACAGTCCTAATTACAGTCCAGTTTTTTAGTTCAGCTATACATACAGGAACCACTAACCAAATTACAAAAATTATTTAAACCTACAAAAATTGTTAAAAATGACAAAGCAATAGCAGAACTGGCTTCAATTTCATTTCATGTTTAGCCTGTGATATACATGGACATGAGCTAAGAACGTGTACCTGGAATCAAAGTGTAACAAAATGAAGGATAGTCAGTAGCAAGTAGCATTGCAGCAGCTCAGACACAGCTCAACAAACACCAGAAACAAACCAGAACCACAAAGTAAAATCACAGCGCCAATAGTCCACCAAACAGGCTCGATAAACCAAATGATTTGAAATCAAACTCAGGAAATGACTTGCTGAACTTCAGCAGATAGAACAACCCAGGACTCACTTTGTTTGACCTCAAATATGTGCAAAATCGAACTATAACTCACAAACTGACTTCGAAATAAAGCAATGCAACAATGTTTTTGATTTTTCTATTGTATTTTCTGTTGTTTTTGTTTTTTCTTTTTTAAGAAAAGATGAGATCTACAAGGAGTTTTTTTTATCTAAATTTGAATTTCAGATCTGTGGAGTTTAAAGAGATTTTGGGGGAATTTTTGGGTTCCAAACTTGTGAAAATTTTTCAGATTGTCAAAACTTTGGGGAATTTTCAGAGGTCCAAAGCTTTTGGAGTTTTCAGAGATCAAAAGCTGTTAGTGAAGGCATTAGGGGTGCCTTTTATAGGCAAAGAATGGGGCAGAAGATTCTGGAAGTTTTTACCTATTTTTTCTCCTTTTTAATTTCAGATTTTGACTATTAGACCCTAAATTAATGCCTTGTTATCCAAGTTACTGCATTAAAATGCAGAAAACTTACACTAAAGCCCCCTTCTAGAAGGTCCTAGGGTATTCTTTTAACTATACAATGCCTATACTACCCTTGCCTTTGCTTTGAATTTACCAATCTTAATAAAACTACCCTTTCTTATGCCTAAACTACCCTTTAAACCCCCTTGAAATCACTGACCCAACCCAGACCCCCAAACCTTTTACCTTAGTTAATATTCGACTATGGTTAATTAAGAGTCCCAATTATTCAGTTATAACCAAACCCAAAATTAACAGAAATTATTTATCAATTAATTCTACTAAACAAAATTGATTCTAAGAACAATTAGCAAAGTTAACACAAATCTAATTACTTAGCTAATAAATCTACAGCCTATATTAGTAATCACTGAATCAAAAAAATTTTTTGATTAAACTAAGAAATCACATGACCAAATGAAAATCAATAGAACAGATTCGAACATGAACAGAATCAGAAATTAAATAAAAAATTAAAACTAAACAGGAAACCATAAGAAGAAAAGACAAAAATTGAAAAGAGATAGCCATAGACAGCATGAACAAAAAGAACACAAAACAGAAATAATAACAAAGAAAAGAAGAGATAAAACGAAAGAAAGAAACTACTCACCATAGCCCTAGGATTCTGCCGCCCTTTTAAATTTAAAAAACAATTCGCTCTGGTGAGATTCGAGCACTTCTGATGATGGATTCGTCAAGAAGGAGGTGAGGAGGTCATGTGACATCAATTTGATAAAGTTTGGAGCAATTAGGGTTTAGGCCGGATTTTGATTTGAAATTTGAGGACATGTAGGAGGATTCGAATGAAGACGACCATGGATTTGGAATGAGGACCTTGGGGAGAACAAAGGGTGTAAAACTGGGGTCGTTTGCTGGTGGCGCCGCCGTGGGCGGCGAAGGCGACGCCACTGTTTTTGAATATTCGAACAGTTTGGCTAACATTCGAGGGAAACTATTTTGGGCATTGGAAAGTGGAGGAGGAGAGGAGTTGATGGTGAAAATTTGGGTGGGTTTCGAGCTTGACCGCCGCAGTGGGCGATTTCCGGCGGCGGAGTTAGGGTGGAGGCACGACGGGGACGCGGTGGAGGCTACGTTGGCATTACAGGGATGGGGGGAAGGTACGAGAAAGAGATACATGTTTTAGGGTTTTGATATATATTTGGATAGTTATATTATTTACCAAGACTGAACGTGATCCGTTGGATCAGGGGTAATCAACGGCTGAGATCAAACGACGTCGTTTTGTATATAGGGGGCTGGACCGGATAACTTTAATTGGGCTGGGCAAAATGGAACGGATTTTGGGGAATTTTTGGGCTCAAAACCAAAATTGGCCCAATTTACATAGCCTCATTTTTTTTATTTGCTTCCTTTCATTTCTTTTACTTATTTTTTCATTTTGTATTTTTGAATTTTTATTTTCTGATTTTTTATAAAATGCTAAAATAAATTCACAATCAAATTAACACTAAAAATTTGATTTCTTAATTAATTCCTAATTAAAGAAAAATGCAAACTAATACCAATTTGAACTAAAAATACAAAATGGACCCTTTTTGTTATTTTCTTTACAAATTAATACTAAATGATACTAAAATTATAAAATTAAATCCCTAAATGCAAGTGCATATTTTTTTGTATTTTTATATGAATAAAAATGTAATCAATTAACACAAAATTCAATAAAATTCACAAAAAAATTGTAAAATAATAAAGAAATTATTTTATTTGAAATTTTGGGAATAATTTGCTTAGGGCAAAAATCACGTGCTCACAGCTGCCCCTCTTTGCCCGGAAACACGAAGAGTTTTCGTGCAAAGACAAGTGAGCAGAAACGAGCGATTTTTGCCCGTTCGCATATTCCGTGTGAAGCATCTTTGAAAAGTTTGATCGCACCCTGCTTTAGAGGTTGCCTACATATCCCGGGCTAAACAGAAATCAGGTCAGTGTAGTTCGGGAAGGTTTGGTAGCTGGGACTACCAGGAGCTGTGATTGTCATTGCTGTTGCTGCTACTGCTGCTTGCTGACCTACTTATTACACCAAAAAGGAAAATCAAATCTAAGCTAGCTATGCCTATCAATTACGAGTTACAAGATTCCTATCTATGATTCTCTTGAAACTTGATCTTGAGTCTTAGCTGATTTTGTTGTGGGCTCTGATTTGAATCTTGATGCTAGTAAGTTGTAGGTGTTTACTTTTTCATGCAACATTGGGTCAAGATAGGATCAGCGGAGCTTATGACTTTAATCAGATTTTGAGCAATCCGCACCCTTGCTTGTTTCACTTTTGAGTTCATTTCTTTTTGTTCTTTTCTTATTTTCTTGATTCTGGATTGAGATTTATTCCATTGGTCATCTCGCACCTTGTGTCTTGAGATCAACCTGCTTAAGATACCAAAACAAACAAACGAACGATATTTTCTGCCCCAGTTTTCACTAGAAAAATTTCGTGAATTAGTTGTGACACATATCTAAGCAATTAAATCAGGATTATGTATCTCTGTGAATGAATCCAGGTTATGCTAGCAGATGACCGGGTTATGCCGGAAAAAGAAAAGGGTCTCGGGTTATGCCGGGACTTGGGAAGAAACAAGGCTCCTTGGTTTATGCTAGGACTTAGAAAGAAAAGGCTCCTTGGGTTATGCCAGGGAGGTCCACGGGTTATGCCGGGATAAAAGAAAGTGGTCCTTGGGTTATACCAGGGAGATCCTCGGGTTATGCCGGGATTTGGAAAGAAAATGCTCCTTGGGTTATGCCAGGGAGTTCCACGGGTTATGCCGGGATTTGGAAAAAAGCTCCTAGGGCTATGCCAGGGAGATCCACGAGTTATGTCGGGATTTGGAAAAAAGCTCCTAGGGTTATGCCAGGGAGATCCTCGGGTTATGCCGGGATTTGGAAAGAAAAGGCTCCTTGAATTATGCCAGGGAGGTCCTCGGGTTATGCCGGGATTTGGAAAGAAAAGACTCCTTGGGTTATGCCAGGGAGGGGATCCTCGGGTTATGCTGGGATTTGAAAAGAAAAAGCTCCTTGGGTTATGCCAGGGAGATCATCGGGTTATACCGGTATTTGGAAAGAAAAGACTCCTTGGGTTATGCCAGGGAGGTCCATGGGTTATGTCGGGATGAAAGAAAAGTCTTTGCTACTATGATTTGTTTTTCTTTTGGGGTTTTCATTTTCATTTCTTTTTTTTATTATTTTTATATATTTTCCCTTTTTATTTAGCAAAACGTATGAAAGAATTTGGGGGGAACTTCCCTTTCTGTCACTTTCCTGCTGCAAAGCTGTTTCGGCGTTTGCGCATTTATTTCCTTCTGGTTGCACCTGCTTCTTGCACGGTTGTTTTGATTGCACCTTTTTTCAACAAAGAACGATTTGTTAGTTTGAAACGGTGGTTGGTTTTGTGGCCTTAATCGTCCCAATCGCTTGATCCCGGCCCCATTTCCGTTGGAAAGTTTGCTGCTTGTCGGCCTCGAGGGTGAATCTCCTTTCAAACCGACTGTGTTCAACTCTCAGGGTTTCATTATGACTCACCCATGTGGGCTCTGTCCTTTTCACTTTATTCTGCCTTCGGGTCCTTTGTCTTTGACTTTCTTTCTTTTCAAATGTCTTTGCTTTGAGAATATCAAACACTATGGTCAGTCGGGATTAGCCTGATGCACTCGCTGAGGCTGGGCATTTTCTTCGACTCTGACCAGGCGGAGCTTGATAGAACCAATCCTGCCACCTTTCTTTGTAGTAATTTCAGAATCAGTGTTGAACCGAAAGGGATTCAAGGAAGAAATATACAAAAGGCAAGCGAATGAGTTTAAAGAGAAGCATCCCTTTCGGGGGAAAAGAAGGACTTATCTGGGGTGTGCATGCTGGCTTCAAATGAACATGACATGCTTCTTGGACTGGACGCCCGACCCAAACAAACTTTCCAGCTTCTCGTGAACCCATTAATTCTGCATTTCAAAACCAGGGAACCTTGCCAGGATTCTTTTAGTGGTGAGATGTCTTCTTTTTGGCCGACAGCGCCCTTTGCGGGTTTTCGCCAATCGACCTCTCTCATTTCTATTCTCACC
>MU718677.1:0-22605 GCA_026770625.1 Nicotiana glauca
CTTTAATTGGAAAAACTCACTTCGCCCGTTCTTACCCCCCTCGGGGTGGGGGCGTGCCGAAAACAGGTGTGACATTATGTAGTAGTTACTATGTAGAATTCTTGATTTTGGTTGCAATGGGGTCTTAGACTCCAAGTTTGGTGTTGTAGTTGGTGTTTGGGGTTGATTTGGGTTGAAGTGGGGGCGTGTTCCTTATTGACAATCTTTGTGTGGGGTGTAGTACAACATGTAGGTGGGTGGTGGTAACACTTAACAATTATTAATTTGTAGAAGCTTGTGTGGGGTTGTATAAGGCGGAAATTTAGCATTGATAATAGTGTAGGGGCAATAGTGGATGTTGTCAACTTTGGCACCTTACTAGATGGTTATACTGGCCATGCTTGACGAAAAAGGGAGTTGTTTGGTGCCAGTGGGTGGCGAAGTCTGGGTACCCATCCGACTGGTACATGTTAGGCTGCACCTGATCGTTAAACTGAATTGATTGTAGATACTATGGCCCGAAAGAAGCGTCAGAACTCAGAAAGTACTTCCGAAGTGCTGACGTATGATGCCACCCGGTTCGCGTCACAGGAGGCAGAGGACAGGTTTCATGCTAAAGCTACAAAAAGCTTTGTCCCTGAGATTGCTATTGACATGGCTGCTCTCCGTGTAGAAAAACAGAACATGTATGAGGAAATTAGACGGATGGGATGGAGTTTTTGTTCGAAGAACCTGAAACGACGAAACCAATGATGGTCCGAGAGTTCTACGCGAACTGCCCGGAACATATGTGTCGTTCTATAGTTATGAGGGGCAAAGTGGTCAATGCCTCATTATCGAAGATTCGCCAGGTCTTGCAGCTACCTCTGTTCACTAATGAAATTGATTATTACCACAACTCCCTATGGGTCGATTGGGACACTCTGATTGAGACAATATGCTCAGGGGGAAGGCCAATATGGATACAAGAGTACATGACCCTTAACTCCAGGTAGTTCACCTGGGAGGCTAAATGTTGGTTTACCATTATTTGCAGCAGGTTATTGTCCACGGGCAACACGTCCGATGTGAACAGCTTACAAGCTCTATTGGTTTGGTGCTTTGTAACCAAGAAGTATGTTGATGTAGCGAAAATTATTGGAAATGAAATGCTCCTCCGGTCACCTCTGATGACTGATGAGTTTTACTTCCCCTCACTTGTGACGAGTTATGTCTGCTGGCTGATGTCCCCGCCAGTCTTACGGATGGAACTTTGCCCACAAGAACAGCATTCAGAGCTGTGGAGATCAAAGTGGACAGAGATGCACCCACACCATTGAGCTTGACGACGATGATAACGCCCCAACACCCATAGCACCACCCAGGAGATCTTATGATGCAGCAGGATCCTCTCGGCAACCCCAAACTAGGGGGGGGGGAGTTCTCTAGATTACACTCCATCCGACCCAGGTTGCCTTCTTTGCAAGAAGAGGTGGCAGAACTTCGCACTGCGGTAGATGGTCTGCATGTACGTTTGGATGCCATGTCTAGATGGAAGGCCAGGTCCAAGAGCTGGATGATAGCTTGGTTCCACGCTATAGGGAGGGCTTGTAAAATGGAACCCAACACCGTCTCCGACTCCGAGTGATAACCTGGGAAGTTTCCTTACCCTTCTGCACTTTATTTGTTTTATGATATGGGGACATGCCATATTCTTTTTGTGTGGGGTGGGAAACTTGAATTAGTGTCGTGTATTGTTAGTGTATATATGCATTAAGTATGTTGCAGTTTTGTGCCTTTGTTTTTGTTTGTACTTATCTTAGACGTCACCGACTTGGCCCAACGACGAACACTGGTCGATGGGTTTCTTGAGGGCTAAAGTATGATATATATAATAAAAATAATAATAAAAAAACAAAAAGATTTTTCTAATTTTATTTTCTTTTTAGGTAGTGTAGTAATTCCCCCTTGGTTTTTCTTTTGACCACGGTTCTTTTCCAAGGGCTTTTCTTGAACCAGATTAGGTAGATTTTTCTTTAATATTTTTTAGGGCCCTTAGGATCCTCTGGGGCTAAGATGGTAAGGGCAAGAATGCATCTCTTAGTGTACATACCTGCAAATAACTAAAACGAACTTGAGGGTGCGACGACTAGGCTCACTTGTAGACTCTTAATCTTATGCCTTAATTTTGCACACTTTGTCTTACTTGAACGCTCACGTGAGTGTGTCGACAAACTAATTCTGAATGATTTACATGCCAAGTGTGTGTGAGGTAATACCTGTATTTTGTGCTTGCATGCGATACCTAGAACTTGCCCTGTGTGTTTGCAAAGCGAAATAGTAGTGTTGTTCAGTCTTGGAAGTGATATAGACATTTTCTTGTTGAGCCAGATATGTATATTTTACCCACCTAATTGTTATGCATCGTAGTTAACCTCTTTGAGCCTATAATCCTTTTCTTTGGCAACCACATTACAAGCCTTACCCATTTGTTTGAATTAACCATCTATTTGAACCTTTTCACCTCTCATGAGCAATTGAATTGTTATGAATTGTGTAAAAGTTAAAATGTGGGGTGGTTGGTTTGATTTTTTGGTGGAACTAATTGAATAAGGAGAAATGTGCAATATTTTGGAATAGGAAGAGCCACTTGAGTTAGAAAAAAAATACTTTGATAAGTGGTGGCTTTTGACGTAAGTGTGCTTAAAGAATAATGGGATAATTTACATTGATATGAAGGTGGAATTTTGGTTTGACATAAGTATGAGGTTTAAATGTTAAGATGTATGTATTAAAGTGCTTAGGGAGGTATAGTCACTCTTACATCTAAATGTATCATACCCGTCCCGTAGCTTATATTACAACCAAATAAAGTCCTAATTGATCAAAGATTGAATGAACTCGATTAATAGAGTATTACACTAAGGGCAAGCTTATGGTGTATCTGTGTGGCGTGTGAATGTTCTTTGCTGAGAGTGAGTGAATTCATTCTATCTATAGTTCCGCGTAGCTTGATTTCATGTGTATGGAACTTCTATCAAAAATTTGATGTGAGTGCATTTAACTCAGGAAGGAAAAACGAGTCTTCACCTCTGTTTAGAGTACATAGAGTAAGCACGAGTGTGGCATGGCATTAGAGTCTTCGCCTGAGATGTGGTTGCTGCACTGCTTAGGTTGTTCTTTCATAATGGCGGATGTGACATGAACATGGTAATGCATCAATGATTAGGCCTAGAAGTGTGGTTCAACTTGCTCGAGGACGAGCAAAGATTCAAGTGTGGGGTGTTGATAATAGGTAAATTAGACTATAATTAGGCCCTAAAGAACCACATTTTTGTATAGCTCTTACTGTAAAAAGTGATAACAAAATGCTCTGATTAGTGATTTTCATGCTTTGCACGCTATATCCAGTCAAAGAAGTATGTGGAGTACTGTTGGGATCAATTACGGAGAAAAGGAGGCCAATCATATAATATCCACAAAGTGCACCAAGCGAAGGGACAAAGCCAGAACTGAAACTGGTCTGCCGCTGTCCGGGTGTAACCGCGGTAAGATCGTGGCAGAACACTGCCGCAGATTCAGAAGGCCATTCTGGCCGCGGTCCTGGCATAACCGCAGTAGGACCGCGGCAGGACGCGAAAAGTTCAGGGACCAAAGTGTCAAATCGGGAAAACTTGGTGTAAAACCCTTATAAGATGTAGAAAATCACCCATAATAAGGAGGCTGAGTTTTGAGATTACTTTTGGAAGAAGAACAAGTGTGAGAGATCACCCAAAACATCATAGTTTTCTATTCTCTTCTATTTTTATTGCAATTCTTCCATTATGAATAATCTATTGGTTTTATCTTCTATTGTCATGAGTAGCTAAATACTTTAACATAAGGTTTTGATGAAACCAGTTGAGGATGACTTGGTTGTTATATTAATATATTTGGAATTGTTTGTTAATCTCTATTTGTTCATCTATGTTTTGATTGTGGTTAGTTGAAAGGGTCCTCAATTATCCTTTCCTATTTAGTGTGTATCTGCTTGAGAGAGAGTGCATATTTAGGTGATTGTATGAACAACATCACTCCCGGAGTATATACGAGAGTCATAACCGAGGGTTTAGAGGTTAGATTAGAGATAACGATACCTCGGGTGCAATCTAAGTGAGCTGTTTTGTGAATCTAGCTAGCGTAACTTGAGAAAGTGCGTCTAATAAATTATCATAATTGCTTGAGAAAGATTTATGATAGCTAGAGCGTTCATGATTGATAGAGACAACTAAGTCTGAGTTATAATACATATTCAACCAAGGAAATCAACAACGGGGGAAACCATTACCTTAGATCTTATTCCAATTATATACAAGCAAGCTTAGTTAACTTCCAGCTTTATTTACTTTCAGTTTAGTTGTTAGATATATCATCAATTGCGAAGTACAAAGTTTGGAAAAATTGATTGTGTGAATCTAGTAAATCTGACAAGAGTAATTGATAGGTTAATTCTTTGTGATTCGACTCTGGGTAGAAATACCCAAACTATATTTGCAACGCCCGCATAGTCTTTTGCGAGACTCAGTTGAGCGTGATCAATAACCCATGGACCATTACATTAATTTCAAACAAGTCAGGAAATTAATTAACTTATGAATATGCGTAGAATGCTTTAGGTGCGTTTATCATGATTGTGTACATATTCGCGTAACATAATTGTGATCAAAAAAATAAATCAAGATACTTTTGGTCAAATAATCTTAATAAATAATAAAGTATATTAATTGTCTGTACGTACATGTGGCATGATCCTGACACAAAAATAAAACGGGAACACCCACTTGATTCGTCTAAAAATTAATTCCAGAACCAAGTAATTTTAATGCGGTAAAAAGTAAAACGCATACAAGTTCTAAAATATGTAATAATCTGTTAATTAAGCCAGATATGATTATAAAGTGATTGTCTTAAAACTACAGAATTCGGGAGTGCCTAACACCTTCTCCCGGATTAACAAAATTTCTTATCCGATTTTTTTTGTTTTGTAGACTTAAACAGAGTAAATTTTTCTTGAATTTGGATTTAAAATAAAACTGGTGTCTTGGAACACATTAATAAATTATTTCAAATGACGAGTCTTAAAATAAAAATAAATTAATACCTTTTCAATAATGTCACTTAACGTGAATTTTTTTTTTCCCGTAAAAAGGAAGTGTGGCATTACATACTACGACTTCACAGCTTATTTGGATAGTATTACATATATTGTTTTATATTGTATTTTTATTTATATTGTGTTGTACTATATTCATTTGATTAATTAGACATGTGGATAGACCGTATGGTTTTTCTTTGTTTCACAACGGCACATACAAAAAATATAAAGAATACACTTATAATATTATTAAAGGGTATGGAATAAAGTTATTATAAAAAATAGGTTGAAAAAGATAGGCTAAAGGGAAAAATAAGATTATCAAAATAATAAGTAAGGGTAAGATAAAAATAATAAAATAATAAGCCGATCACACCAAATCGATTGTAACATAAAGTTACAGTTTTGTTGTTACATAATAATATATTTGATAATACGATATAATAAATTTAAGTAAATATAATATGCAACGACTATCCAAACAAGCTCTTGATATTTACATTAAACTAATAGATTTGGTATGTATCTTCTATTTACATTGTTATCGCTTGGACACAATTAAGTAATATATATAACCTTAATTTGTATTTAATTAAGATAAATTTAAATAATTTGATGTAAATATCGAGTCTGAATTAAAAAAGAAAAAAACATAAAATCCAAGTAAGTCTTTTCGAAGTTTTAGTAATTGATTATGCAAAAGAATATGAAAAGGAAAATGTTAAAAAATGCTTGTAGCTAAACTTTTAAGCCTCAAAAAACGTTTGTTCTCAATTCTCATGCTAAATGACTGGATTAAAATTATTTCACTGAAAAAGAAAAAAAGAAGAAAAAGAAATGCTCTACACTCTCTTCTTTCAAAAAAAAAAAAAAAAAAAGAAGAAAAAGAAATCACAACTTCTTTTCTCTGGGCCAAAATAAACTTAAGACGCTGAGCAAAAACAAAGGATAAAATGAACGGTGGAGATCTAATCTCTGCGAGAAGCCCTAACTATATATACATAGCATTCACCGCTCACTTCCTCTTTCTTTGTTAACAGCTGCCATAGGCCAAGACCAACCATTTGAAGGCATTTTCTTAGCTTCCAAATCTCTCAAGGTAATCTCCTTTTTTTCACATCTCTCTCTTTAATTCTTCGTTTACTCTGGTTTAATCTCGTATTATATCTGAAATCTATTGTTTTTTTTATCTGGATTTTATAGAGAAGAAAATGAAGGTAATCGCCGCTTTCTTGTTGGCTGTGTTGGGTGGCAACGCCTCCCCATCTGCTGCTGATTTGAAGAAAATCCTTGCTTCCGGTATTCCCTTTTTTCACCTCCCTAATCTTTTTGCCTTTAAAAAAGTAGTTAATGTGGGTGAAACTGAGATATATTAATGTAGATTTATAATTATTTGCTATTCATAGTTATTATTTGTTGTAATTTAGTGCATACCTATTTCATTTTCCTTTCAAGATAGCTGATAACTGTTCGATTTATGCTAAATGAAATAGTAAATGATGTAACAGTTTTAACTACAGTATAAAAATTTGATACTTGATTGAATTTTGTTTTTACTGATTTTTAATCTACACCCATTTCATTTTGTCTTCATATAGTTGATATGTGTGTTCGATGTATGCTAAAATAACAAGTGAAGTGGTATCGCGCTGTCACTCCAAAATGAGGATTTCCTCCTGTACTCATAGCCTCTTCTGTTTTTACTGATTTAGTGCATACCTTTTCTGACTGATGTGTTGGTTGATAGTACTGGATCCATGGCATATGTGGTTGTATGTAATTGGTTTATTCATTGATGTGTTTTAGAGACTGGTACATGTCTAATGCAGTAATGTATTTCATTTATTATTTTTATTTTTTTGCCTGCAAAAAATATGATTCAGCTCTTGTACATGCTACTAATTGCTTTTTTGATGGTCTGGACTCTGGAAAGAGAGAGTGAAGAGTGTTTGCGGGAAGCAATTAATTAATTTTATAAAGTTATTACTATTAAACTTGAGGTTGGATGCAAGTGTTTAGGCAGAGACCTAATCTCTCTTCATTTTAATAACCTTTATTTTTGTTTATGTTTTGGAAAACAATTAACTCTGTTACTTGCAAGACCTTCTGAAGCTATCCATACGAACTGAGTACTCTATTATATTTACTTCTCTTGCATATGGGATAGCACTGTCATTCATTGTATTGCTTGGGTTTTTTAAAACATCTCAAATTGATATGAAAATCTTCTTCTTGTTGGCTTGACTACTGTACTGTCTTTGTATATATTATGTTGTGGACTCTTGTTTTGAATGCTAATATTCAAAATGGTGCCTGCAGTTGGAGCTGAGGCTGATGATGATAGGGTTGATCTCCTCTTGTCTCAAGTAGAGGGCAAGGATATCACCGAGCTGATTGCTGCAGGCCGAGAAAAATTGGCTTCAGTACCTTGCGGTGGTGGTGGTGTTGCAGTCGCTGCACCTGCTGGTGGTGGTGCTGCTGCAGCACCAGCTGCGGAGGAGAAGAAAGAGGAAAAGAAAGAAGAGAAAGAGGAATCTGATGATGTAAGATACTCTCTCAATCTAGGAGCCTTGGCTTCTTTCTGCACTGGACAATGTTTTCTCCTAAATATCTTGTATATCCGCTAACATGGTTGTCTTGTTTTGATATTGCAGGACATGGGTTTCAGTCTCTTCGATTAGAGGAATGCAGCGTTGGCCTCTGTATGAAATGACCTGTTCCCAGTTACCCCGAGTTTATTCTAGGACTCTTTTTGTCAACTTTATTCTAGTTTAGCTGAAGGTACCTAAATTTTGCGAGGCAATTTGAAATTACAATATTGTTGGATTTGTTTGCACCCTTTAGCTTGATGTATTTGTTGCCTGTTTAAGTCATTACAACTTCCAATTCTATATCCATTATAGGAAGTTCTCGTGCAAGTGTTTAATTAGTTGACAATCAGGCTACGGATTACAATGACTGAGGAAAGCGAAATTTATTTCTGGGTATTTACTGCTTTCGAATTAGTTCATAGCAGGACATTACGAGTTATGGATAAGGGCGATATTATCCCCTTAGAAAATGGATAACTAATAGGTTTAATTTTTATATTTGTAAAGTCTTAAATTGGAGTTCCTTTAAGTTTGGAATTTTTCCAAAGTGATCATATTTAAGAAGTCATGGATAATATGAATATTTTATTATTGGTTGGGTAATAAGTTTTTTTATCCGTATTAAATATGAGTTGAGTCGTGTAATTTTTTTTTTTTTTTTTTTGCACATATCTGATCTAACCCTTCTGTTTGTCGCCCCTAGACACCGGAAAAGGATTTCTACAGTTTTACCTTAGGTTAATTTACAACACAACACTAAATAATGCAAAATCTGATATGGTATCGTTGCCTAGTATAATTAATTACGTTGCATTTGGTGAAACTTTTTGTCACATTTTTAATAACATGAGATTCATAGGAAATCCATGCGAACGAGGAAGTAAAACGGACAGTTTTAGCTAGGTGTAGGAATTTTCTGGTTTGTAGATGTTAGGTCTCGCGAGTCATGAGTTATAGTCATTCGCCTTGTGTCACATTTGCCTACAACCTTGAGCAGACAAAACCTCTATAGGCATAATGCTCTCAATTTGAGAGTCCGGAGTCCGGAACCCAATTGTGATCTTTTTGGACGAGTGTGACATAAATATATATAAAAAAAATGTGACAATTCTATATATAACGCAGTAAATAACCGCGATATACTTTAACGATGTTTTAACCATTAAAGTATAGCACGTTAAATAACTGCGCTATACTGGGTGTTTGTATTTTAAGGCATAGCGTTTTAAAGAACTGCGCTATACATAGTGTTCATTTTCATTTTCCTTTTATCTTTCTCATTCTTTTCAATTTCCTTCTCTAATTTCATTACCTGCCCAAAGAAAGAGACAAACATCTATTATAGCAAGGAAATTGAAAAGAAAGAGAAGGATAGAAGGAAATTAATCATACTTTTGTTTGACTTAAAATGTTATCGAACAATATTTAAGCAAATCAATCAAATGTATGAAGGGGGTAAATCGTAATCGGAAATAATCGACTCTAGAGTATATTTTGCCCTTTGTCGCTTGGTGATTAGAGGGGGTTAAAGAACAGGATAATATGAAAATATTATAGAGATGAAAAATATAAATTCGTCAGCGAGAGAGTAACTCAGATATATATATATATATATAGAGAGAGATTTCTATTGATCAAAAATCATCTGCCTTTACACAACTGGAAACCCTCCTTATATAGCGGAGAGGTTTCCCTTTCACCGTCTCCCAAATATAAAGAAAAAATACGAAATAAAGGTAAAGCACACGCTGCAGAGGGGCCGACATAATTGTATGGTCGTCTCTCCAATTATCCTTGAGTCGCCCCTCGGGGTCAACTTTTGTCTGTACGATGGGTCGTGCCAGTATGAGGGCGGGGTCGGTCAAATTCGACCCTATACAGTTAGTCCCTCCGCTCATCGAGGTCGCAGTGAGGTGAGCCCTTGATGGGCGGAATTAATGCCCTCGCTCTTTGGAGAGTTTGACCATGCCAGGGAACCATGACGTGACATATAGGAGGCGATCATCGTGACTGTCAGGCTGTCAAAGCGTGACGCCTTCCCGATGTGACATCAGCATCTACAGATGTCATCATTACACATATTCTCGAGGTAGGAACCCAACAACTCCGGCGCTGGTTCAAATTCTGACTCTTCGATTCTTGCGCTTACCAATCCTTATAAATAGGGGAGGGGTTTAAACTTAACCGGAACTTTTGATTACTTACACTCCCTTCCTAGTATATATTTCCTCTTTCCGGTGCGTTTTTCTCGATCGAGAATTTCCCTTCCCTATATCGTGCATAGATCTTCCTCTACTATCACTACCATGCCTAAACCTCGCCGTAGCAACAGGATGATTCCGGAAGCTGCACTATTGAATCCGCCATCACCTTCTGATGGCAGTGCGTCGGAGGGGGAAGAGGATACGAGTCTTCTGACCGTGGAGGCACTGCTGCCTCAACGTACCTCATCACGGAATGATTTTAATAAAGATTTTGCCACTCCGGTCCCGGAGATTTCCAAGTCTTTGCAGAACCACCTAGATGTCCTCCGTGTTACATAAACCTTCCCCTCTTTCCGTTGGCGGAGGAGTTTTGCCGGTTTTATAATGTCTGCCCGACTCAGCTTACGCCGTATACGCTAAAGATGCTCCGGCTGTTAACTACGTATGCGAAGTTAGCGGGGTGTAGCATTTCGGTCCATCACCTCTTGCAGCTGTTCAATGCTTGTTATATGAGGGGGACCGTGGTACATTTATGGGGTCGTGGCACGAGGGGTTGGTAGTTAAGACTGACGATCGGCCCAGTCGCGGGTTTTGGCGCAGGTACTTTTTTGTTAGGATCGAACACCTGGTCTCTAATCCCATCGGGTTCCCGGAGAGGTGGAATCCAAAACGTAAGTGTCGCAGTCCGTTACGTATTTTTGTTTTCGACCGTTGTTGTTCTAAGCCTTTATGTTGCAGCTATGGCTCATCCATATCGACTTGTCGCCAACCTTAGGGGATGGGTCGCTGGTTTGCTACCCAACGCGGAGGGGACCCGTACTTGGCCCGCTTTCATGAAGCGCTGCGGCCCAAAAGTCTCTTCAGGTAAGCCTCCGATTTCTGTCGTGCACAGTTCGTGATTCTGCCTATTCATCCCCTCTTTACGTATACTCTTTTCTGCAACATGTTGTGGGGCTTCGAGGAAAAAGGCGGCGGACCCTGTTTTAAAGCAAGCTAATATGCCTCAGACGACCGAGATATACTGGTCGAGTCCTTTCGAGGGGATCCGTCTCCTACCGCTTTTCAAGAGGCTACCTCTACGACCATGGTGACGTGGGAGCCGACACGGCCCCCACCCAGTAGACGAACCTTTTGATGACGAGGAGTCGCCAAAGAGGAAACGGAGGAGGCTCGAGAAGGGCAAGGCAGTGGTGACTGAAGATGAGGTGCGTCGGCCTCGGCCAACGCCTAGACATGCGTTCATGGCCGACGCCATTCTTTCGGGGAGGTCGGCTCAACAGAGGGATACTGCTCCAAGCATTAGCCCTGCACGGGTCATCGGAGGAGAACCATCGACCAATGTTGAGGGGCCCAGTGGTGTGGCAGAAGGGTCGGACTTTGACATCGCTTAGGAAGATGTTTATGAGTTTGTGAGCGGTCTGACCCATGTAGAGATGATGACAGATGGTTCTGATCACCGTATTACAATTCCGGCGACTTTCAATCTTCTGTCGAACAGTAAGCAGGCCGCTTCAGCCTTTACTCTGCTGTGTGCCACCCCTGAGAGCAGGACGCTCAGCACGGTAGGCGACGTGGAGCTGTCCCGCAGGGTGTCAGGCATGGCTCTACAGGTACCTTTTATTCCCTTCCTTCCTTTCATGTTATTGTCGTGCATGTTTGGGGTATATTTGCTCACTTTTTCCCTCTTGCAGACCCTTGTATTGGAGGTGGAGAGGGGACGTCGTGGGCGGAAGCGGACTACCCTCTTTAAGAAGATGTTAAAGAAATATAGGAAGTACCGCTCTAAACATCGAGCGGAGCCTGGTAGGGGGCAGTCCCAGTCGGAGCGTAGGGCAGCCGAACTGGAGGTAGCGGACAACAAGCTAATGAGAGTTGCAGCCCGCAACAACGAGTTAGAGGATCTCCTCAAATCCAAAGACGACGAGCTCGAATTGAGCCGGGGGGTGCCGGCGGAGAACGCCGACCTACAACGGAGAGTGGCAGAGCTGACTGCCGAGATCGATGCCAAGGCGACGGAGATTCGCAGGCTCTCACGACCTTCTGCTTCCCGCCCTTCGCCTGTACAGATTGCATGTTGTAATGCGCATAAGATATGGATTTTTGCGGAGGCTAAGGTCGATGTGTACAGAGAGCTTCAGGCTGCGGGCCAGGCCACCGAGGAAGAAGTCTAGAGATGAAGGGACGAGGCTCGTGCTGCCCGTGAGGTGTGCGGTTATAATTCTGACTCTCCCGATGGGGGCGGGCTTGCTTCCAATGATATCAACCATCTTGAATCCGGTTCTTGGTATAGTGATGTCTGCCATTTGGGGGATGATGGGCAATCTTGACCATATGTACATATATATTTTTTGTTTGCACACTGTATTATGACCCACCCGTGTGGGAGAATGTAAATGTGATTTTTGTTGTAATATAACTTTTTTTCCTTTATTGCTTCGTTTGTTCGTCGTATTGCTTAATTTTGGTAGAGCCTTTCGTTTGTCAAGATGTCATGTCGTGGTTCGATTGGGGTCGACCTAATATCGCTGGCCTTAGCCATCAGGATGTTACAGACTTTTGTCGAAGTAATGTTCGTCGAGGTTTGAACGAGGTCGAAGTTCGAGTGGGGTCAAACTACACTATTTTGACGGCGAAGCCACTTATCCTGAGACCCAGTTCGAGCGAGGTCGAACTGCACTATTCTGATGGTGAAGGCACAACCTGAGTCCCAGTTCGAGCGAGGTCGAACTGCACTTTTCTGATGGTGAAGGCACAAACTGAGTCCCAGTTTGAGCGAGGTCGAACCGCACTATTTTGATGGCGAAGGTCCTTAGCCATTGGGATTTTGCTTCGACTGTCGTCGAAGTAATACCCGTCGTGGTTTGAACGAGGTCGAACTGATGTTGATGGCCTTATCCATTGGGATGTTGCTTCGACTGTCATCGAAGTAATACCCATCGTGGTTCAAACGAGGTCGAACTGATGTCGATGGCCTTAGCCATTAGGATGTTGCTTCGACTATCGTCGAAGTAATACCCATCGTGGTTCAAACGAGGTCGAACTGATATCAATGGACTTAGCCATTGGGACCCCGCGTGGTTCGAACGTGGTCGAACTGATATCGATGGTCTTATCCATTGGGATATTTCTTTGACTGTCGTCGAAGTAATACCCGTCGTGGTTTGAACGAGGTCGAACTAATGTCGATGGCCTTAGCCATAGAGATGTTGCTTCGACTGTCGTTGAAGTAATACCCGTCGTGGTTCGAACGAGGTCGAACTGATGTCGATGGCCTTAGCCATTGGGATGCTGCTTCGACTTTCATTGAAGTAATACCCGTCGTGGTTCGAACGAGGTCGAACTGATGTCGATGGCCTTAGCCATTGGAATGTTGCTTCGATTATCGTCGAAGTAATACCCGTCGTGGTTCGAACGAGGTCGAACTGATGTCGATGGCCTTAGCCATTGGGATGCTGCTTCGACTGTCGTCGAAGTAATACCCATCGTAGTTCGAACGAGGTCAAACTGATGTTGATGGCCTTAGCTATTGGGATGTTGCTTCGACTGTCGTCGAAGTAATACCCGTCGTGGTTCGAACGAGGTCGAACTGATGTCGATGGCCTTGGCCATTGAGATGCTGCTTCGACTGTCGTCGAAGTAATACCCATCGTGGTTCGAACGAGATCGAACTGATGATGGCCTAGCCATTGGGATGTTTCTTCGACTGTCGTTGAAGTAATACCCGTCGTGGTTCGAACGAGGTTGAACTGATGTCGATTGTTTTCTTGTTTGTGTAATGGAGATCTTGTTCATACAGTGGAGATCTTTATTCATTCAATGGAGAATTCTATTCATACAATGGAGAACTTCATTCGTTCAATGGAGATCTTTATTCACTCAATGGAGAACTTTGTTCATACAATGGAGATCTTCGTTCGTTCAATGGAAATCTTTATTGATTCAATGGAGAACTTTGTTCATGTAATGAGCAATGGAGATACTAGGGTAGTCCCTTCACCATGTTGGCCTATAGGCCGTGTTAGTGGGCCGACTTGGTGAACTCGTGCTTCTTGTTCCACCGGGCTCCCCTTCGTCGCCTCATTAAAAACCTCCCCGAGAAAACCCAATTGAGACAAAACTCAGGTAAGGGAAAAAGAGTACGACTTGGGAGATGCGTTTCAGAAGTGGAAGTGTTTGAGATGGGCGATGTTCCAGTTGTTTTGGAGTAGTTTTCCTTCCATCGTTTCTAGTTGGAATGCTCCTTTGCCCGTTGCCGCTGTGATTTTGTACGGTCCGTCCCAGTTGTTTCCTAACTTTCCTTCGTTCGGGTCTTTTGATGCGAGTGTTTTGTATTTGAGAGCATAGTCGCCGACTCTAAGTGGTCTCAGCTTGGCTTTCTTGTTGTAATATCTTTCCGTTTGTTGTTTTTGGGCGGCCATTCTAATATGGGCCATGTCTCTTGGCTCATCGGCCTCGTCCAGGTCTTGTAACCTACTGACGTCGTTGTCTGCTCCGCTGGTATATGAGTATCTCAACGTAGGCTCTTCGATTTCGACAGGTATAATGGCATCAGTTCCGTAAAATAGTGAATACAGTGTTTCCCCCGTGCTGGATTTGGGTGTAATCCGGTATGCCCATAATACCACGGGTAGTAATTCGGGCCATAGCCCCTTGGATTCTTCGAGCTTTTTTAGTATGTTCGGCATTGTTTTGTTGGAGGATTCAGCTTGAACATTAGCAGCGGGGTGATACGGGGTGGAGAGTATCCGCTTGATGTGCCATTTCTCGAAGAACTCGGTTGTCTTTTTGCCGATGAACTGGGGCCCGTTATCGCAACTGATTTCTTTAGGGATGCCGAAACGGTATATGGTGTTTTTCCATATGAATGCGATTACCTCTTGCTTGCGTATTTGCGCATACGCACCTGCTTCGACCCATTTAGAAAAATAATCAGTTAGAACTAACAGAAAGCGCACCTTTCCTCGTCTAGCCGGTAGGGGCCGATTATGTCCATTCCCCATTTTATGAATGGCCATGACAAAGTGACCGAATGGAGGAGTTCTCCTGCCTGGTGTATCATAGGGGCGAACTTTTGGCATTGTTCGCATTTTCGAATATAGTCCGCTACCTCTTTCATGGTGGGCCAGTAGTAGCCGGCGCGTATGAGGCATCAGACAAGGGCGCGGTTCCCTGTATGGTCGCCACTATGGCCCTCATGCACTTCCTCTAATACCTGCCTAGTCTGGTGTAGCCCGAGACATTTAGCAAGGGGACCGCCGAACGTTCTATTGTAGAGATCGTGATTTATTAGGCTGTAGTGGGCTGCTCGCACCCGAAGTTTCTTGGCTTCCTTTTTGTCGCGTGGGAGTGTCCCGTCCTGTAGGTAGGATTGAAACTGGTTGCGCCAGTCCCAAGTCAAGTTTAAGGAGAGTACCTCGACGTGGTCGACGGCTGAGTGGAGGAGAGTGACCACGTTTTCTTTGTTGATATTTTTGGTGGCTACGGCTAGTTTTGCCAGGCTATCCGCTTCGATGTTCTGTCCCCTAGGGATCTGCTGAAGCGGCATTCGTCGAACTCTGGCATCAGCTTATGGATTTCTGACTAGTATTTTTGCAGCATGTGTTCCTTAATTTGGTAGGTTCCTGTGACCCGGTTTACTACGAGTTGAGAGTCGCAATGGAGGACGAGCCGACAGACTATGTATTTGATGGCCAGCTTTATACCTGCAATCACTTCCTCATACTCGGCCTCGTTGTTAGTCATCTCGGGTCATCGTATGGACTGGCAAATTACTTCTCCCTTGGGGACTTCGAGGACGAGTCCCAGTCCCGATCCCGAGGTGTTCGCAGTGCCGTCAGTGTAGAGAGTCCAGAGGTCAGTGTGTGCAGAGGCGCGGAGGGCCTCTTGTTCCACCTCTGGCAATATTCCCGTACTGAAGTCGGTGACAAACTCGGCAAGTACCTGTGACTTTATGGCGGTTCTCGGGTGATAGGTTATGTCGTGCTCGCTGAGTTCTATGGCCCATTTGGCAAGCCTACCCGAGAGTTTGGGTTTGTGTAGGATGCCTCTTAGGGGGAATGTTGTTATTACCTTTATTGGGTGGCATTAAAAGTAGGGTCTAAGCTTTCGTGAAGCTACGACTAATGCCAAAGCCAGCTTCTCGAGGTGCGGATACCTCGTTTTGGCATTTATCAGGGTTTTGCTGATATAGTAAATAGGGGATTGCATACCTTTGTTTTCGCGAACCAGGATGGCGCTGACAACGACTTCTAAAACCGCCAGGTAGATGAGTAGGCACTCACCGGGATCTGCTTTGATGAGCAAGGGTGGTGAAGATATATATTCCTTCAGTTTCCTTAGTGCCTCGATGCATTCTTCGTTCCATTGCAACCCTCGATCTTTTCTTAGTACACTGAAGAATTTATGGCACCTGTCCGAGGATCGCGAGATGAATCTGGATGGAGCGGCTATTCGTCCCGTTAGTTTTTGCACCTGCTTCTTGCTATTCAGGATTTCTGGCACCGTTTCTATGGCCTTAATCTGTTCTAGGTTGACTTAGATACCTCGCTGTGATACGAGAAAACCCAGGAATTTTCCGGAAGCTACGCCGAAAGCACATTTCTCTGGGTTTAGCTTCATCCCGTATTATCTTAGTATTCAAAGGCTTGCTTTAAATGGTTGATATGGTCCTCCATTTTAGCCGACTTTACCAGCATGTCATCTATGTAGACCTTCATCGTCTTGCCGAGCTGTTCTTTGAACATCTTGGTGAACAACCTTTGATATGTCGCGCTGGTGTTTTTGATCCCGAAGGGCATCACCTTATAGCAGTAAGTCCCTTGGTGGGTAATAAAATTCGTTTTTTCTTGGTCTTCTTCGGCCATCAGGATCTGGTTGTAGCCAGAGTAGGCATCTAAGAAGCTTAGCAGCTTGTGTCCAGCTGTTGCGTCTATCAGCTGATTGATGTGAGGCAATGGGAAGGAATCTTTTGGGCATGCCTTGTTCAAGTTAGTGAAGTCTACGCACATCCTCCCTTTCTCGCTTTTCTTTTTGACCATGACCACATTGGCGACCCACTGGGGGTACTTCGATTCTCTGATGGAACCATTGGCCAGCAGTTTATCTACTTCTTCACTGACTGCCTTATTGATTGCGGCGTTGAATTTTCTCCTTATCTGCCTTACGGGCAGATAAAGTGGGTCGACGTTCAGTTTGTGAGTGGCAATGTCTTTCGGGATCCCCGACATATCTGAATGGGAGAAGGCGAACATACCTGCATGGTTAGTTAAGAATTCATGGTACTTACCTGGGTCGGAGAGGTTATGCTCGATGTAGGCTTTTTTCAAACTTCCGGTACTGTCCAACATGACAGGGTCGAGATCCTCGACTGTCGCTTTGAAAGCTTCTACAATATCGGGGTCCCTGATGCCTTCCGTTGTCGGGGTTGAGTTTGGTTCCCGACATGGCTGATTGCTATGCTTTCGCGCTTGCCCCTTTCAGTTGCTTGGTGTGAGTGCAATCTTGGGCGATCCGGTAACATTCTTGGGTGGTGCGTGGTTCTCCTCGGATACTGAATATTCCCCATGGGGTGGAAAACTTGATTACCTGATAGAGGCTCGAGGGGATGGATCGCATGGCGTGTATCCATGGACGTCCTATGATGACGTTGTAAGCCATTTCCTGGTTCATGATGTGGAAGGTGGTGTCCAGCGTGATTCCTCCCGCCAGGACCGACAACGATATTTCTCCAAAGGTCCATTCCACTGCATTGTTAAAACCTGTCAATGTTATGCAACATGGTATTACCTTATCCTCGAGCCTCATTTGCGTGAGAACTCTCAGATGGATAATACACGCGCCGCTTCCGTCGTCTACCATGATTCTCTTCACATCACTATCAGCAATGCGTAAGGTTATAACTAAAGCATCATAGTGAGATAAAGACAAACCATCGGCATCAGACTTATCGAAGGTGATACTATATTGGAAGTCGTCATACCGTTCGTGAGAAATCATGCGCTTCAATTTGTGTGTGGTGGTGAACTTGACGTGGTTGATTGTCGCGTCGTCAACGCCGCTGATAATCATCTGTATGGTTCGTGTTGGGGACGGCGGTTTTGGCAGTCCTTGAGATTGATCTCGTCCCCTGGCGAAGTTGGCTCTTCCTTTGTCGCTGAGCAGCTCTTTCAGGTATCCCTGGTTCAGCATCCTGACCACTTCTTGGCGTAGGCCTATGCAATCTTCAGTCCCGTTTCCCCTTTCTTGGTGGAATTCGCACATGGCGTTTGATTTACTTGCGCTAGGATCTGATTTCATCTTCTGCGGCTAGTGTACCTTCGGGCCCAGCTTCTCTAGTGCGTATAGTGAGACACAAAAATTATGGGCGGACAATAACAGAGGCATACCTCTTTCATTCCGGAGCGCAGCGGTATGTCGTTGCAAGGCGTCCTGGTCTCTAGGAGGAGGTGGTTTAGGGGCTTTTACATAGGGCTGATGCCTTTCTCTGTTGAATCGTGGGAGTGGATCCCGTCGCCCGTCGTTGCGTCGATCTCTCCTGATTTCCGTCTGTACTGACGTCAACCTCCGGGTTGGACCATTAAGGTCGTCTTCGTCTGCCCTTACTTCTGCGCAATAGGCATTGTGGATCTCCTCCCATGTTGTGGTGGGGATACTTCATGAGTCGGCTGAGTAGTTTCTTGGTTGCTTTCGACCCATCTCTGTTCAAACCGTTTTGGAAGGCGGCAACTGCCATTCCCTCCAATACGTTAGGCAGGCTCATTCTTACCCTGTTGAATCGTGCCAGGAAGTCCCTGGGTCCTCCGCCTGTCGTTTGCCTGATTGAAAATATGTTGTTAACCCTTACTTCGGCCTTCTTTGCTCCCGCATGGGCAGTAACGAATTTTTCTGCCATCTCTTCAGACATTGATATCGATCTAGCCGGTAGTTGTGAGTACCATGTTAGTGCTCCTCCGCTCAGGGTTTCTCCGAATTTTTTCAGCAGCACGGACGGCACCTGCTCCTTTGACAAGTCGTTTCCTTTTACAACGGTTACGTAGTGGATCAGATGATCTTCCGGATCCGTGGTCCCGTCATATGTTCTCAAATATGGGGGCATCTTGAAGGATTTGGGATTGAGTGAGGAGCAACTTCCTCACTGTATGGTTGCTCGACGAACCGTCCTATGTCATGTTTCGGCTGCAGTTTCGGTGCACCGAGTATTTCGTCTACACTTTCCCGATGCTCCTTCATTTGGTCGCGGAGTGGCTTATTCTCGTTCTCTAGACGGTTGCGAGTGTCTTGTCGCTTGTGTTGTTATCTGTTTGGGCACTGCTCGTCCGCATAGCACCTGGTTCGCCGGCGGCCATGGTGGTTGCTGCCGCTGACGAATCTTTGGGGTTTCCCGGAGACGTTTTCTCGAGCAGGACGCTTAGGGTGTTCGTCAACCATTCCTCCAGTAACTTTTTGACTACCGGGGGTATTTCCTTTACTGCAGATGTCGAAGCCCCCTTTTCATGCAAGATCATTAGATCTTCGAGTGAGGAGGGCAAAATTTCTTCCTCCGGAACACTACTTGGCATTGTGTTTGCAATATTTTCTCTACCAGCCTCGTTGAGGGGGCCTATAAGGTTGGTTGAGACATCGGCTATCATCTTTAGCCTAGATTCTCTGTCTGCCATTTGCTTGTTCTACTGAGTTTGGAGGATAATGATCGTTATTTTTGATACTCTAGATGTGAACTATGACTTCGATTACTGAAATCCCCACAGACGGCGCCAAATTATTTGACTTAAAATATTATCGAATAATATTTAAGCAAATCAATCAAATGTATGAAGGGGGGTAAATCGTAATCGGAAATAATTGACTCTAGAGTATATTTTGCCCTTTGTCGCTTGGTGATTTGAGGGGTTAAAGAACAAGATAATATGAAGATATTATAGAAATGAAAAATACAAATTCGTCAGCGAGAGAGTAATTCAGAGAGAGAGAGAGAGAGAGAGAGAGAGAGAGAGAGAGAGAGAGAGAGAGAGAGAGAGAGAGAGANAAAATCATCTACCTTTACACAACTGAAAACCCTCCTTATATAGCGGAGAGGTTTCCCTTTCACCGTCTCCCAAATATAAAGAAAAAAAACGAAATAAAGGTAAAGCACATGCTACAGAGGGGCCGACATAATTGTATGGTCGTCCCTCCAATTATCCTTGAGTCGCCCCTCGGGGCCGACTTTTGTCCGTACGATGGGTCGTGCCAATATGAGGGCGGGGTCGGTCAAATTCGACCCTATACAACTTTAATATTCTTTCTTTGGACGAAGGATACAAACATCTGTTCTTATTTTAATCCTTGTACTGCCTAAAACAAAATGAAGTAATATTTAATTATCTTAAAACGATTTAATCTGATTATAATATAAATGAGCGTGAGGACTAGGAAGAAATTAGCAATTAAGTGGTATATTTAAGTAGGATTACTTATTGTCCCTTACGTATGCAAGACAATAAGGACATAGAGATTCTAAAGTCCTAAATTATTGTTGAACCCATAAATATTCTCAATAAATATCATATTAGATTATTTTAAGGACCGCTATAGAATGTGGGGGACTAGTAAATAATGTTCAGCGTATAGAATTGTTTTTGGTAAAAGGAAAAATACATCAAATTAATCAAATCTAAGTGGCCATTTGGACATAAGAATTGTAAAATTCCCCATAAAAAAGTGAAAAAAAATTTCAAATGAAAATTTTATTTGAAAATTATAGTTTTGTTTGAACATAAATATAATTTTGGGTTATCTATCTATATATTATTAAAAGGAGAGGAAAAAGTTCTCTCCTTGAGCCACGTGGAAGCATAAAAAAAAGCCACATGACATAATTAGTTATTTAGTTAATAATTAATTTTATATATATATATATATATATATATATATATATTACTATATATATATATATATATATATATATAAATTGGTTACTTTAATTGAATTAATAAATATAGATTTCTTATAATTAAATATAATAAAAAAATAAAATTATAAATATATTAAAAAAATAACTACCATTCAAATTGGGTAGGAGTAGTTTCAAGTTGGAGTTTTAAAATAAAAATAGATATCTTCTATATATTATTAAAAGGAGAGGAAAAAGCCCTCTCCTTAAGCCAAGGGTCAGCTTAAAAAAAAGCCACATGGCATAATTAGTTATTAAATTAGTTATTTAGTTAATAATTAGTTGTATATATCTAAAAATAAAAATAATTAAAAAAACTACCATATATATATATATATTAATTGAATTAATAAATATAGATTTCTTATAATTAAGTAATTAACTATAATAAAAATGAAATTATAAATATACAAAAAAAATAACTACCATTCAAATTGGTAGGAGTAGTTTCAAGTTGGAGTTTTAAAATAAAAATAGATATCTTATAATTAACTATAACAAAAAAAAATAAAAATAAAAATATATAAGAAAATAACTACCCATTCAAATTAGTAGTTATTTTTAATTAATCTATATATCTAACTATATCTATATATTATTAAAAGGAGAGGATAAAGCCCTCTCCTTAAGCTAAGTGACGGCATAAAAAAAAAGTCACATGGAATAATTAGTTACTAATTAGTTTTTTAGTTAATAATTAGTTATTAGTTATTATATATGGATTTAAATATCTATAAAAATGAAAATAATAAAAAATAAAAAACTACCATATATATATATATATATATATATATTAATTGGTTACTTTATTTTAATTAATAAATATAAATATCTCATAGTTAGTTATAATAAAAAAATCAAAAATATAAATATATAAAAAATAACTACACATTCAAATTGGGTGGGAGTAGTTTCAAGTTGGAGTGTTAAAATTATTTTAAAATAAAAAAACAAAAAAAAATGAAAAATAAAATTAACTATAATAAAAAATAAAAAAAAAGAATAAAAACTATCCATTCAAATCGGTAAGTAGTTTCAACTTGGAGTTTTAAAATAAAAAAATAAAAAAATAAAAATTACCATTTCAAATTGGGGAGTAGTTTCAAGATGGAGTTTATATCTATATATATTATTAATAGGAGAGGAAAAAGCCCTCTCCTTAAGCCAAGTGGCAGATTAAAAAAAAGCCACATGACATAATTAGTTACTTATTAAATTAGTTATTTAGTTAATAATTAGTTATATATATCTAAAAACGAAAATAATTTAAAAAACTACCATATACACACACACACACACACACACACACACACATATATATATATAAATTTGTTACTTTAATTGAATTAATAAATATAGATTTCTTATAATTAATCTATATATTATTAAAAGGAGAGGAAAAAGCCCTCTCCTTAAGCCAGGTGGCAGCTTAAAAAAAAAGCTACATGGCATAATTAGTTATTAAATTAGTTATTTAGTTAATAATTAGTTATATATATCTAAAAACGAATAAAATGATAATTTAAATTTATTAAAGCAATACGGTCTAATAGTATCAAACAAGAATAATTATAATTTAATTTTTTCTTTTTAATATTGACCGCGCATCGTGCGGGTACGATTACTAGTATTATTAAAAGAAGAGGAACAAACCTTTTCCTTAAGCCAAGTGGCAACCTAAAAAAATGCCACATGGTATAGTTAGTTATTTAGTTTATAATTAGTTATTGGTTATTATTTTTAAATTTAAATATATATAAAAATAAAAAATAATAAAATAAAATAAAA
>MU718683.1:2947-19823 GCA_026770625.1 Nicotiana glauca
CAATTATCACATCCTAAGGGACGAAGTCCCCCACACAAGGTTAGGCAAGCCACTTACCTCGAACCGGTGCGAAATCAACTAGGGAGCGATGCCCTTGCCACGAGTATCCGACTTCGAGTGGCCCAAATCTATTCAAACCAATTTCATATTGTAAATAATATTGCAATTAACTGATCCCACTAATAAAATCAAAACTAGGGCGAAAAATAGGTAAAATGACCAAAATGCCCCTCCAGCCAACGTCTCAGAATCAAATAATTTTTATATTTTTAGAACCCTCGTACTCTCACGAGTCTAACCATATAAAAATCTCCCAAATCAGAGGTCAAATGCCCCTCGAATCCTCACAATTAGGTCTAAGTACTTTACCCCAATTTTCATTCAAAAATCCGAAATTAAGGTTGAATTTAAGGTTAGATTAGTGGGTATTAATCATAAGGGAGTAAGGAATTGTTATCCAATCTTTGCCTCTGAAAATCCCTCGAAAAATCTCCCAAAACCGAGCTCTCTAGCTATTGTTTTTGATAAAAATGGAATAACCCTTGTTTTGAAAATGTTAAGTACTGCCCAGGCAATTCCGCTTCTGCGGATAAGGGACCGCTTCTGCGGTCCCGCTTCTGCGGAAAAATAACCGCTTCTGCGATCTATGAGGGGAAGCCTCAAAATCGCTTCTGCGATTAACAAGCCGCTTCTGCGGCTCCGCTTATGCGGAAAATATTCCGCTTCTGCGGTACCCAGGTCGCTCCTGCAACTCCGCGTATGCGGCTTCAAAGCCGCTTCTGCGGAACCGCTTCTGCGGTTCCCAAGCCGCAAAAGCGAAAATAACAGAAGCCTGCTGCAAATTTCCTTCTAACTTCCAAAAATTAACCCGTTGAGCATCCGAAATCATCCCGGGACCCGAACCAAAAATACCATTACCACCTAATACCTTATTCGAACTTGTACCAATCCTTAAATCACCCAAAACAACGCCGGAAATCCGATTTAATCAAGGATTCAAGCCTAAGAACTTCAAATTCTAACCAAATACGCTTTCGATCAAAAACCTAACCAAACCTCGTCCGAATGACCTGAAATTTTGCACACACATCCCAAATGATATGACGGAGCTACAGTAACTTTCGGAATTCAAATCCGACCCTCGGATCAAAAACTCACTATCGGACCGGAAACTTCAAAAATTCAAACTTCGGCATTTTAAGCCTAAAAGAGCTACGGACCTCCAAATAATATTCCGAACACGCTCCCAACCCCGAAATCACCTATCGGAGCTAACGGAACTATCAGATTTCCATTCCGAGGTCGTCTTCACACTATTCCGAATACGGACCATTTTTCAACTCTTAAACTCTCATTTAGGGACTAAGTGTCCCAAAACACTCCAAATCCTAATACCGAACGTCCGAGCAAACCAAAATAGCAGAAATGAACTTAGGAAAAGCAGTTAATTGGGGATCGAGACGTAAATTCCAAAAACGACCGACCGGGTCGTTACAGGAAGAAGTAAGAGTTATCATAAAGCTTTTTAGAAGTTAATGTAGAAAAGAAGAAGGCATGTAAAGTTTCAGCTTTGTAGTTATAAATAAATATGAAAAAAAAAAGAAGTCACACCCAAAAAGGCAAAAATAGTAAAAATAACAATTCATATCCCCAATATGCAATAATGGTAAAAGTAAATGTTACTTTTCCTTTCCACCAGCAAAAGTATAGCTTTTTACATTAAGTACTTAACTTTCTAAAAGAAAAATAAATACATAAACCTAAAACAATTAGAAAGTGGGCCTTCAATTTTATGGGGCCTAAAGCCCTGGCCTTACCTGTCTTGGGCTTCAGCCGCCACTGGACTATTATACTATTTTTCAATCGGGATTTTTACCTAGTTATACTATAGTAAAAACCTATTTACCATATTTATTTAGGTTCCTTATTAATTACTTTGTATATCTATATTTACAAGTTATATACAAAATCATTAAAAAGAAAAAATCCAAGATCCCTTAATTTTAGCTTGTCAGTTACAATCTATTTCCAATAAATCCCCCTGTATTTAAGATTATGTTCCTTTTCTTTCTTAATAATCCCCCAAAATCTCTCTTTTATTTTATATCCCCCCTCGCATTTTCAATTCTTTTTCTTTTCCAAAGGTTTTCAAACTTAATTTCTCTCTTTCTTACTAATCACCCAAAATCTCTATTTCTTATTGATACAATGCAGACGAAATTTGAAATATTGCTATGGAATCAAGTTCTGGGTAAGTTTTTAATCTTGTTTTCTTTTTTCCTAAATTTTTTATTGTAGACTTGTATATGATACATCAATACCCAAAATAATACTCGATACAATACTAATACAATTTTAATACGAGTATATTAAATTTTTAGTGTAGAGTTACGGTTGAAACTTGAATTAGATGAAGATCATAATTATATCACAAATTTTAAAAATTAAAGTATCGCGATTGTATTATAATTGTATATGTATCATAATTGTTGCAGGAATTGTATTACAAATGTATGATAATTATATATTCATTATATATTGTTACGAGCAATTGTGAGTTCATGACGAATTTTACCGTTTGTATCACAAGTAATGTAATTGTATATTAATTTATTAGTATTGTATTAGGTATTATTTTAGGTATTAATGTACCAGATACAAGTTAGATACAATTGTAATATAAGTATGATACAATTATGTATTAGGCATTGATGTATCTAATACAATTATGGTATATTTATCATACAATTTTTGAATATATTTTAATAATATAAACCTACCGGCAATTGTGGGAATAGAGAAGATGGAGATTCTTGGTGTAAATTAAGAGATTTTGATGTAAGAAAAAGGAGAGAGAAGAGAAGAGAGGAAAAAAGAAAGGATGACTAATAATGGGGTAAGAGCCTTTTAAGGAGTAATATATATAATTTGTAAGAAAAACCTAGATATTTATTAAAAACTACAAAATGTAGAAAGCCTAGATAAATAAATTTTTAATATAGTATAACTAGGTAAAAATTCCAATTCACACTGTATAATATTGGTACAAATTTTATACTAAAATATTGGTACTAAAAAACTTCCCATATGGGATGCGATATAGCAATTTTCAAATGCTGGAATTGTTAATCACTAGATATCCATTTTGCGACCAAACAACCACAAGCGTCAAGAAATAATACATCTTTCACTATTTTAATGAGAACAATAATTCCCCTTAAAGCTATAGTTTTCCTTTGAAACCTACATAATTTTAATACAAAACAAAAAATATTATTGTCTTTTTCTCTTCTTTTTACAAGATTTTTGTATCCAAAGTCAGAAATTTAATTTTTGAAATAGCAAAATATATTTGTTGAGAAATATCATCAGAATTAATATTTAAATAGTAACTCTACTTAATAAGGAAGAGAAGAACATGTTTGCTATAGTTATAGTATTGAAGATCTGATTCCTTACTGTAGCATTGCATGGTATTACCTTCAGTAAAACAGTAATAATAGTAATAAATGTCTGTACTTGGGAACTATAATAGATGCTGTGTTGTTCAACATTAATTACTTTGGCATTGAATTAGAAGTAAATTTAATTAATTGAGGGTTGCTAGCTGCTCATTGCTCATCTGTCGATCGTGCAGTCGTGAAGAATATGCTGTGGCATAAAAAAAGTTACTACTCATCTTTAAAATCTTACTTTAATTTCTCTGACCTTATGAGTCAAATTTCAATGCATGAAATTCTTGTGAGCTTCAAAAGTGAAATTAATGATGATGAATATCATACCCCCCATCCCCACCCCCACCCCCACCCCCCACAAAAAAAATCTAACTTTTATTTTTGACAGTTGGGTCAATGACTATCATTTTCCTATTTTTCTCTTGCTTAGGATTGTTCATGTATGTCATATATTACAACGAATAAGATTTTTAGAGTTCAGAAGATACTTATAGCATGGAAATCAATTTGTATTTGAATTAAATTGAGAAGTATTTTTGGTTAACAATTAATGTTTTTTCAAGATTTAAAAAGTGCATCTACCTATATTTTCTCAACAAAAAAAAAATTATAAAATGCTTTTAGGGATAACCTACATTTTTTAGCTTCTCAAAATAGATTAAAAATACTTTTTTTCTTTCTAAAAGCTATACTACCAAATATTTTAACTTTACAAGAAAAGAATTGGCAAAAAGAAAACCACTTTTTGGACATACAAGCTATTAGTCAGACAAATGGAAATTGGTAAAGTAACGTTAGAGAAGTATATTTCATTGTTTTTCCTTCATCATAGTTCAGTGCTCGAATGTTAAAATTGGAGGGAATTATATGTTTTAAAATAGCGAATTCTTTAAGGAAGTTTAATTTACTTTTCTACATCACAAAGTATCTTAATTTTACCTCTATTATACTTTGGTATCATATATATCTTGTCGTTAACAAATAATTTTGTATTTTTCCTCGAAGTTAATGGAGCTACAACGTAGACGGTGTGAATTCCATGATCAAAATATTGAACCAAGTTTACCACGTGGTAATTATCAGAAGCGGATCTAGTATTTAAAGTTTATGAGTTCCTATTATAATCTCAAATTAATATACCATAGTAATTGGATTCACAGTTAGATATATATATATAGATATTTAGTAATTGGGTTCACAGTCTATGCAAAAGTTACTGATTCCTAGAAACTACACTATACTCTAGATACTCCCCCGGTGGTAATGCATTACATTTGTACAAAATAAAATAAAAAATTTAATTCGAGATCCGCATCTTTGTTTGAATGTGACCGGTCAGCCAAAATACAAAGGTTTATATGCAAATAACCAGACCATTTGCTAATTATTTGGAGGGTAAACTTAAGAAATTTCATAGAGAAATATTTTAGACATTTTTCGAAAAATATACATACCTCCAATAAATAGCACAAACTTTGAACTCGAGAATTTAAATCTCGAATTCATCTTTAAAAAGAATAGTCTTCTACAAAGTATATATTTATTTCTAAGAAAATAACAAAAAGAGCAAAAAGAAGAGGAATTACTCTAATAGAGGAAGACAGATTTTTTGGTATGAGCATTAATGAGAAGCAATACAAGTGGAAGAAAGCTAGCGAACGGATGGAGATTTGAGGTTCGAAATTTTCAAGAGTCACGCAACCAATATCTTTGCCCTTCACTATTCCTACATTAATTCACTCGTCTAATTAATGTCCCAAAATGCACAATGAATAAAGCAAACCAACAACTCAACAGCCGTTCACCAACAAGAATAGTAATGGAGTCGTAAATACTCTTTCATCTATAATTAGAATCGTGAAAGTCGTTATTGATGTATGCATTAGAGTATGATATCTATATTATCAGTGGCGGAGGTAGAATTTTCGCTAAGGTTTCAAAAAAAAAAATTAAAAGAGATTGTGGCCAATTGAATCGGTAATCTCACATGGATTTTGATCCCCCTTGACCACTAAGCTATGATTGTAGATTGTCTCAACGGAGTTTAAAATATAATATATAGAAATACAAAACAATTTTTTTCTTATGTATACAGTATAATTTTTGGGCGAAGGGAGTTGGGGTGAACCCCCTTCCGCCCCCTGAATCCGCCCATGTATACATACCTCTGAGTTGCGATCATTTTTCGAAGCCTAAGTGAATGCAAAATACTTTATGCATTGGATGTGATTTATTCTTAATTAGAGCTCTCAAGTTTGAGTTTTAAGTATGAAATTATTTTTATTGGGAAATGTTTTACCTCCTCTAATAAAGGATTTTTTGACACGAATTCGAGTTTAATAGAGTTCTAATATAAATACCCGAATAGAAAACAGAAACCTATAAGTCACATCCCATGCAAAGGCAAGTGTTGAGTAGATTAAAAGGAAGTCAGCTTTGAAAAAAGGTTTAACCAATTGATTGTTTCACACACAGGAAAGTTAGGGCTGGCATCTACCCTACCTTCCCTTCCTTGAAAAAAGCTACCCAATCAAAAGTAATATGCACAGGGAATCAATTTTAGTTTCACTTTCACTTTCACTATGCACGGATCTAGGGGCTGTTTGGTTAAAGGAATAAAAATACTAATTAAGTATAGCATTCTTCATAAAACATAAAATTTCCTATAATTTAATGTAGATATACCGCTAATCAATATCGCGAACGGGAGTCTTGAAGCATTGTCTTCGTGTGACCTATAGGTCATCCGTTCGACCTGTATAAAGAGCCACTAACTCATGCACTATGGTAGACTCTCTATATCACTCTTGAGGTCGACCATTCCCCGGACCTTGCGTGAATCATGATGCTTTGTGCGTTGAGCTATGCTAACTTTATACCGCCAATCAAATATTGCATAAAATATATGATGTTTATTCTTTTTTATACAAATAAAAACAATACTATCTTATGTCGAATATTATGATTAAATTAACGAAAAAAGGTTCAAAATGCCCCTAAACTATTGGAAAAGGTTTTAAAATACATTTCATCCACCTATTGGGCTAAAAATACTCATGCATCCACCTATTTGGTTCACTTATGCACTTTGACTATTAGATCAATGCTAAATTAAAAATAATAATTATTTTTTGGTAAAACTTCAAAAAAAATATTTTACAAAATATTTTTATTTTTTAAACTAATGTACCAGTAGTCTCACTAATTTAGTAGTCTTTTTTTTCAGTTTTTACAAAAAAACATTTTTTTTTCATTTTTTAACAGCATTTTCTTTTGTAAAAACTGGAAAAAAAATTGTAAAAACAGAAAAAAAAAAATTTTAATAAAAAATTTTCGTTTTTTAAAAATTAAAAAAATATTTCAACAAATATTTTTATTTTTGAAAAATATTTTTTATTCAGTTTTTTTACAAAACGAAATTATTTTTTCTTCAAAAAAATATAAAAACGAAAATAAAATGAAATACTTTAAAAAACTGGAAAAAAAATATTTTCCAAAAACTAAAATATTTTTTTGAATGTTTTTTCAATTTTTATAAAACGAAAATATTTTATTAAAAATATTTTTTTTCTGCTTTTACAAAAAAAATGCTTTTAAAAAACTGGAAAAAATGATAGAAAAATAATTTTTGTAAAAATTGAAAATTACTTTACTAAATTAGTGGACTATTGGTGCATTAGTTTAAAAAAAATAAAAATATTTCGCAATTTTTTTAAGTTTAACAAAAAAAATAATAATTATCTTTAATTTAGCATTGACCTAACGGTTAAAGGACATAAGTGAACCAAAAAGTAGATGGAGGGATATTTTTAGCCCAATAAATATATTTTTAAACCTTTTTCAATAATTTAGAAATATTTTAAACCCTTTTCCGTTAAATTAATAACTCCTGTACCATTAATGAAACTTCAAACAACCCCTTAAATATTGAATATAACAGTACTAGTACAAAGCTGTAATAGTGGTGCTTTTCTTCCCCTATCTTTTTCCCAACCTTTTCTTCTTCCATCCATAGTCGAGTATTAGACACTATATTACAAAAATACCTAATATGACTAAACTAACCCTAATTAAATATTTAATGTGAGGTGTAAGAAAATTTTTTAGGGATATGTACATAAGGGTTATTTTGTAAAAACAAAATAAATTTTTTCTTGATTACATAACTGAACACTTATTTTGAACCAAAATAAAAAAGCAAACTGTACACTTACTGTGAACCAGAGGAAGTAATTTTTTTGTTTTATCTAGTTAAAGGTCAATATTAATCACTTGATTGCAATCACTTTATCTTTCATTGTGATATTATGTCATCTTGGGTTCCACCAAAAACACCAAATTTCGAGTTTCCACTCCAAATTTTTTCTGTTTTTATTTATTCCCCTAACCCCACCCCCTTACACTTAACTATCTTTCACAGTTCACATTCATCATTTGATTACACACCGATTTCCTTAAAACCGAAGCTTCCTGAAACTCCAAGAAACGGCAGGCCAGCAGGGACGAAGCTAAATATACAAAAAAGCATTAAATTAAATTTACTTCATCGAAAATTTATATTATATAAAAAAATGTTATGCACAAACATATAAAATAACATCTTTTAAATATATTTAAAATGTAAAATAACCTTAATATAAGAAAAATTGTAGTAAACATAGTAACCTTAGATCATATATTCAAATTTCAATTGTTATATTTTAAATGTGGTTCTTAATTTACTTATATAAATTTCTAATTCCGTCGCTGGAGCATAAACTTACAAAATGGAGCAAAATTGAAAATGAAAATGTAAGGCAAAATAAGAAACTGTACTTGATTGAATTAAGCTCTTCTGATAACAACACCCACCACCCAAGATTCAGATTTAAAGAAGAAAAAAAAAGAACGAAAAAACATCCATAACCTAAATCTATATGAAATAAATACTACTCCTATTAAGACAAGAAAAATGAAGAGATTTTACAGCAGAGATTGCTTAAATTTGTTTAACAAGGGTTGTTTTCAGGAGGATTAAAGAAGTCAGGCTCAAGCTTTGTTCTACAAACAGGACAAACTGGATTTTTGGAAAGCCAAGTATCAGCACATTCTAAATGAAATCCATGGTTACAACCTGGAACAACCCTAGCATATTGCTCGCTCTCTATTTCATCCAAACACACCGCACAATCATTGCTCATTACCAGTTCTTTCCCTGTGATTTTTGGTAGTTTATCTAATTCAGCAGCGGACAGACCTTTTTCTTGATTTGGCTTCACGGGGTCATTTGTGTAATTTCCAGTACCGGCGCCGGCGGATTGGTAGCTGGCGGCGTACCATAGCAAACAGATGTAGACTAAGAAAACAGCGCTCATTCCAACACAGGGAAGAAACAGAGCGAGAAACACAGAGACAAGCATTGTTGTTAATTGAATATATTGAGTACGATGTACTGTACGAGGAAATTTTTTGGTTTTTTTTATTAAAGTTTTAAGGAGGGTGGAGGAGGTGGTGGCGTTGTCGGAGAAGAGAAAGAATTAAAGAATTGAGTAATTTGCACACCATGCTGCAGGGAAATTTGATGGAGGAAAGATGAGGTATTTATACACGGGGGAATAAGGCAGTGTTTGGGTTAATTGAAAAGTTGGGTATTTATTAAAATTGGTAAAAGAGCTAGCACACACCTGAGGCTGACCTGGGGATGAAATGGGCTGAATAATAGTGACGTCTAATAAGAGCAGAGGTAACGGCTGTTGGCTGTTTGCATTGGGAAAACAAAGAAAGAAATGGAATTAAATTTGGAAATACTTGTAATACTTGGAGTACAGCTTTGTGACAGTAAATATAATTTTCTACAAATATTTTTGAGTGATTTAATTATAAGAGTAGTTTGAGTTAAAAAAAAAAAAAAAGAGGAAAAGGAAAGATACAATTAAATTAATTGTTCTAATTAATTCTACATTAGTGTACGTATTACCCTCCCCAGACCCCACCTTGTGAGACTATAATGGGTAGTTGTTGGTAAAAATTACACGGGGCGTCCTATTTGGGCGTCCCCTTTTAACCTGTAGCCGCTTTGTCTTTTTATTTGCATCTGTACCCACTTTTTAAAAATCTTCAGTTTCCCTTTATAACTGGAAAGTTTTTATTTTATAACTGGCAAACTTCAGCTCTAGAGCTGAAGTTTCCCGGTTACTAAACAAAAACTTCAGCTCCTTAAGTTTTTATTTTATAACTGAAAAATTTAAGCTGGAAAACTGCTTAAGTTTTTATTTTATAACTGGAAATAAGTTTTTATTTTATAATTGGAAAACTTAAGCTCTAAAGCTGAAGTTTCTGGGTTACTAAACAAAAACTTCAGCTATAGAGCTGAAGTTTTTATTTTATAACCGTCAAACTTCAGCTGTAGAGCTGAAGTTTTCCGGTTACAAAGACAAAAACTTCAGCTCTAGAGCTGAAGTTTTCCAGTACAAAAGAAAAACTTCAGCTGGAAAACTGCTTAAGTTTTTATTTTATAACTGGAAAACTTAAGTTGGAAAACTGCTTAAGTTTTTATTTTATAACGGGAAAACTTAAGCTGGAAAACTGCTTAAGTTTTTATTTTATAACTGGAAAACTTAAGCTCTAGAGCTTAAGTTTTTATTTTATAACTAGAAAACTTAAGCTGGAAAACTGCTTAAGTTTTTATTTTATAACTGGAAAACTTAAGCTCTAGGGCTTAAGTTTTTATTTTATAACTGGAAAACTTAAGCTCTAGAGCTTAAGTTTTCCGGTTACAAAGACAAACACTTCAGCTGAAGTTTTTCAGTACAAAAGAAAAACTTTAGTTAACTTGAGCTGAAGTTTTCTAGTACAAAAGAAAAACTTCAGCCAAACTTCAGCTGAAGTTTTCCAGTACAAAAGAAAAACTTCAGCCCACGGGGCTGAAGTTATGTGAAAAAACGGGTACGTTTGTAATTTTTTTTGCAAAGCGGGCACAAGTTAAATGGCACAAAAAGCGAATATAGATGCAATTGCCCCTAGTTGTTGTTGTATCTGTTCATGTAAAGGAAGAATAAGGCACAGAATTCAGATGGACAATTGCATTCACATTAGTAGTAACTAGTAAATATTTATTCGTAATTAATATTTATGTCAAATAACCTAATGCAAGACATTTTTGTATTTATCATTTAATCATTATTACGTCACATTTAAAAAATTATTTAAATATCAAAATTAGAAAGCGGAAATTAGTTGTGTAGTAAAGCATAAAGTAGGGATAGTAATACACATGATATCTTTTACAAAATACTTACTTTAAAGCCATGTTTTGTTTAAATATTTTTATTTTCATGTTGTTAATACATGTATTTTAAATTATATATATTCTATAATATGTAAGATAATAAAAGCATTATTGCATAACATGTATTTTGTATACCACCAACTAAATACCATATTAGTTATGCAGACATTTGCTTTTTTTAAATGGCCTATCAATTACCTTTCCGGTTCAAAACAAGTGATTTTTTGAATATTTTCATACATATTAAGAATTCACCATTTAACATTAATTAGCAATGGAATTGACCATATTAACATTTACTATCTCACATAAACACTCCTAACACATATTCCAACATTATTTACTCCAAGGGCAATGTAGTAAAAAAAATAATTAATTCATTCTTGAAATCTGGAAAAATCACTTATTTTGGAGTACAAAAAAAGTTCAAAAAATCACTTATTTTGGACCGGATGGAGTGCGGTTTAGGAACCTTGACGTAACTGGTAAAATTGTTATCATGTGACCACAGCCGTGAAAATAGACTCTTGCAAAAACGTAGGATAAAATTGTGTACAATAAATTCTTATGGTCCGGCCCTTCCTTGGATCATGTGCATAGCGGAAGCTTAATGCACCGAGCTACCTTTTACGGAATCGATTACATGCAAATTATTATAGTATTTCTAATCTCTTCAATCAATTATTATATGATTGAATTTTTTTTGTTCATTTCTTAAACGGAACGACACGTAAGAGTAACGGGTACAGTCACACAGCCATTGTCCAAATTACATTTATTTTCATTTTTAGAAAGGACGAAAACAACAAAAAGGAGACAGCCAAACAGTTTTAAAAAGGTGACGCGTTGCTTGAAGGTCAAGGAAGAGAACAAAAAGCTCTCCTTCGATCCGTAACACACACACACACACACTAACAATGAAACAATTTAGGGGCCTTCCTTTTTAGCTTAGGGCTTTTCCATATTTTTCTTCTCTGTCGTTGAAATTATTTCATTTCTTTTTGTGCTTTTGTAACCTGCACCCATAGTGCCTTTTGCTTAGTTGTTTGCCACAATCTTTCTCCCTCACTCTTTTTCCTTCTCATTTCTTAATGTTTTTTTTTTTTTCTTTTTTCTTTTTTTAATTTCGATCGTCCAGATTTGTACATAGCAATAGTGTATGCAAGATTTCATTTCAAATAATGTCATTTTGCTCATTTTTTTACTTGTATCGATGTTTGTGATTATCCAGAGGTGTGTGAAATAAATGAGATTCTTCAAGACTTTTCTTCTTAATAAGATGTTTCCCCAAATCATGAGAATGAAAAAATCTTCATAGGAGTGCTTCTTCTTTAATAAGTTGTACGCGATGCGAAACTGAATTAATTGAATAAGTGAATTTCTATTGAGTAGTTATATAAAAAATAGTTTGCATAGCTATAAGTACTGTTCAAAGCTCTATTTCTCGTCTCGAATTAAACAATTATATTAAGCTATCTCATTATTTCTAAGAAAAATATCTTTGGCATATAATATTAAGTAGTGAAACTAGTTTCTTGAAATAAAGTACCTCCGCCACTATCCGGATATTATGATGAAGAAAACAATATAAATGTGCGACAGCAAATCACTGTCTTTCAACTAAATTTTGAATCTGCTCCAAAAAGCATTTTATTTTAAATTATGGTTCTTGGTCTAAATATAAAATATAATTTGTTGTTCCTTATACTAGGAGTAGTTTCTAAGTCGATTATATTATGGTTATTCAAAAAGTAAGTCCTAGGAGTAGGGACCTAAACTTTTGTTCAATTTGTTTATTTAAGAAGGAAAATAAAAGAGTATAGATGAATGCAACTATTAATTAAATGTACGATTCCTTAGTCATCTGGAAAGAAAACTATTGAATAAAGAGCTACAAATGATAACTCGGCACAAACAGTAAACCTTTTACTAAGATGCGATCACTAGCAACTTGTGTGAATTTAAGATATTAATAAACACTGCTTTTTCTTCACGGCAAGAAGTTAAAAGAAAAGAAAAAAAGATAAAGAAATTGCCACATTTTTTATGTGCAAAATTGGGCAAGTGTATGGAGTTTGTCAGTCCAACAAAATGTAGAGATTACTTTTCTACATAAAAAAAAAAGGATTGGTCTAAGTGCGAGCTAATTACCATTATGAATTCTTTAAAATGTTGATTAATAATTAAAATAATTAAGGGTATGAAACTGCGAATCCATTTCACATAACCTACGGACTAAAACAAAAGGTTAAAGTATGGGTTTCAACTTTCAACCACCACAAGTTAAAAAAGTTTCAACATGTCTTTGACTAAATCACTAGTAGCCTGCTGCCCTACCAAACAACCATCTTAAGCTTATTGACGGCCTAAAAAACAAACATATTTTATTTGCACCCAAAATATGAGCCTAAGTTTGGTTTGCACCAATAATAACCACACATTAGAATTTTACTAATGGGGTTTGGGGAGAGTAGGATGTACACAGGCTTTATCCCTTTCCTGAACAAAGTGATAGAGAGGCTGTTTCTGGAGGACACTCGGCTCCGAGACAATTAGGTTTGTATTTAATTGATTAAATGTAGCTGCTATAAGTGTTAGAACTAAATTTTATAAATAAATAGTTATATGTTTTGATAGATGTGCTAAACAATGAACATGTCATGATGTGTATCTTAAATAATTGGTAGGTTCATATTTTCTTATTAAAATAATTAAAAAGCCCTTAGAAATCTATTTACAGGAGCAGGACGAGTGACGAAAATAAAATTGAAAGCGAGTTAAGTGTTTATTTTGGGAAGAATTTCTTAAGAATTACTAAAGATATTTGTATTAAAATAATAAAATTTTGAATAAATCAAAAGTGCTTATAAACCAACCATAATGGCTAGATTAATTTTGGCTATACTCCTTATTCTTCTGCTTTACACAGACAAAAATGATAGTGGATGCACATACAAGATTATGGAATATTGCTTCTTCTTTACTACTATGTCATATTTAACTTGTAACTATTTTTCAACTACTTTATAGATATTAATTATATTGTAAAGAATAGCTCTAAAAGTGGCCATCGGATATTATTTTTACTTTTGCAACGCACCATATTGAGTTCTAGGTCCAATTACTCACAAAAACATATTGATATTAATTTTTTCAAAATTCATCCCAACATTCATTAAAAAAACAAAAACATAAAATAAATATTTTTTTTTGTACAAAGCCTCCTTAAGATGATAAGTTTGATTTGGGTTACAAGGATAGCTCAAGTGAAGTTCCAGTAGGATGGAATCTAAAGGATAGCTCAAGTGAAGTTCAAGTATGATAGAATCTCGGGACGGGACTGTGATGGAATTGATGAGATTTTTTCACTTTTAATTGAGAGGTTTAGGTTTCGAGTTCGAGTTTTGAAAATGAAGAAATTCCTTAAAAATACTTTATTCTTTAATGAGTCACATACAATAAGAAGAGAAGCCTTGGCGTTACTGGTAAAGTTGTTGTCATGTGACCAAGAGGTCACAGGTTCAAGCCGTGAAAACAGACTCTTGCAGAAATGCAAGTTGAGGCTGCATACAATTGACCCTTATGATTTGGCCCTTCCCAGAACCTTGCATATAGCGAGAGCTTAGTGCATCAGGCAACCTTTTTTTAGTCATCATATACGATAAGAATTTGAGATAGTCAGATCAGTAAATTTTGAATAGCGGATGATAAATTAAACAAAATAAAAACAGATCTATATATGGTTGGGCAGATATGTTGGGATCAGGTGGGCTATTTAGCTTAGTAAAGAAATGGGTTGAAGGGTCATGGTTTCCACTTAAGCTTTGTGCAACATGATAAGTTTGACATTGTCTCCTTATCCTTTTAGGTTTGTGATAGAAAGGTATTATGATGTGAGATATTTATACGCTTCTTTTGCAATATCACTTTGGCTACTGGAGCCAATTTGAGGCATTTTTCATAATATATTTTACTATGTGAATGGGTTGGTAATCATCTCTAAGATTAGACGCATTACGTTTTATTTATATGGCCTTTCTCTTATTTGTTAGGCCAGCTTACCTTTTCTTTTGTTTTTCTTTTTTTTTTGGGACCCTAGGGTTAGGTTAATATTCATCTGAGTTATTGATTGGATAACAGAGAGAAAGTTATATTAAGGTTAAGGTGGGGGTGGGGGAAGAACTTGAACTTAGAAAAGACATCATGTTGCCACTACTATTATTTTGGAATTAATCAATGTACCCTAAAGTTTAGTTTTTCAGTTTAATTTTTTGGAATGCAAATATCTGAATTGTCCTGAAACTAAGAATTTTAATTTAAATTTTCAGGACAAAATAAGTAGAACTAATACCGAAACAACAGTCCTAATTAAGAATGGTCATTTGAGCAATTCCTCCGACTTGAATGACCATAGTTATGATTTTGTATTTTCTGTAATATTTTTCTTTCTCTAACTCAAGTTTCAATTTGAAAAGTGTTGAATTTGACTCTTGGTACATAAAAAACACAGAGGATTCAAACAATTTGAGACTAAGGCAAGGTTGATTGAATGATTGTAAATTTGGATTTCTGAAGAAGAAAACAGTTTAGTAACCAAAAAATCATAATTTGAATCATAGTTACGAGTTGAAATCTCAGCTTGTTGTGTCATACCTAATTTAATTTTAACAACTGATAAATACAAAAGGCCGAATAAGTTGCATATTTTATGGGAAGGGAACTGATCTTGGAACAATGCTTTGTATAACATGTTAAACATTTTGCAAGCAACAACACAAGTAATTCGTTGATTGGGTCATATAACAATTATGGTGTGTTTAGTACGAAGGTAAATGTTTTTCGGAAAAATATTTTTCAATTTTTTCATGTTTGGTTGGTTTAAACGTTTTAGAAAATATATTTTCTTTATCAACTCATTTTCTTCCACATGGAGGAAAATATTTTCCCTAGGGAAAATATTTTTCAAAACTCTTATTCAACCTTCTTCACCTTATTACCCATGCCCACCAACCCCCACCGATCACACCCCACCCACCCCAACCTCGCCCATCACCCATAGAACTATTGTTAAGAGTACTTTCTATTCATATTATAGATCGATAAAGTATTTATCTTTTATTTCAATAAAATGAGTATATTCTTTTCATGTTATAGTAAAATATTTTTTTTATTTTAATAAAACGATTGTCTTTTTTTATGATGTAGAAAAAAAATATTTCTTCCATTTTAACAAAATGAGTGCTTTCTTTTTGTTATGTGAAAAAAGTTTTTTCTTTCATTTTAACAAACTAAGTATTTTCTTTTCCTGAAATACAAAAAATTTTTTTTTTTCCGACAAAGCGAGTATTTTTCTTTTCATGATGTAGAGAAAGTACTTTCTTTCTGTTGGGAATAAAACCCCCACAGAAATAATATTCACGGTAATAAAAGCGGAATAATAATGTAGCACCGAGATACGGTAATTAACAAGAATAAAAAAGTAACAACGACACCAAGATTTTTACGTGAAAAACCCTTCTGAATAAGGGAAAAAACCACGACCCCGAGAGGAGCAACTGATATCACTATAGTAAGGATTATACACTTTGTAGGCCCGAATAAAATACTACAATGACCACTACAATACTCAAAAGAAATAACTCTCTTTTGATATTCACACCTCACTACAATATCGCTCACTCTCTAGTTTCCTCACAGACTATTTTCTTATACCCTATCTGTGAAACCTCACTCTTTCTTTCTAGTTCTCAGATATATTTTCCTCTGAGATTGTGTTTAAAAATGAGGGCCGAAGCTCTCATTTTATAGGTAAAAAACAAGCCTATCATTTCTGACATTTCATCTCTGCAGCGTGCTTAATTTGACACACAAATGAAATGTGGGCTACTGCTATTACCAACTTTGACAAAAGTGAAGAAGGAAGAAAATTTCTTCCTTAAAATGTGGGCTGGACCCCACAAATCTCCCCCTCCAGTCCCATTCACCTGAAGGGGATAACACCGCAGTTTCTAATTTGAGTGTATGCGGACAAGTTCTTTGCATAGCTCAAACTTGTCTCTTGGTACCACTTTGGTCAGTATATCCGCAGGATTTTCGCTTGTGTGAATCTTTTTGACCTGTAAAGATTCGTTCGCCACCTGCTCACGAATCCAAT